>CABFOQ010021721.1:0-27992 GCA_900660455.1 Gephyroberyx darwinii | reverse complement strand
AGTAGAGAAGTGTGTGTGTGTGTGTGTGTGTGTGTGTGTGTGTGTGTGTGTGTGTGTGTACGTGCATGCACATCTTTCTCTAGTTCTCTCATTCGCTCTCAGACATTATGTCACTCCCACAAATATCTGGTGAAATGATGTGGACGTAATACTTCTATCTGCCTTTTCAAGCATCAATCCAGCTCACATGCAAAGACGCAAACACCAAAGTCATTGCAAATCTTGTCATTATTTTTCAGGGTTGGTATGACAACAGCAACACTGATCTATGACCTCTGACCAGGTCAGATACAGTATAAGCTCAACGAGTCAAAATGTCTTATCAAAGACACTTAGCACATACTGTGCTCTAACTGACCTCTGTCAATATAACAATATGATCGTTTTGCAGTATTCACTTGCCTGTTTCTCTGCCTTGGTCTGTTGGCCCTCCCATTCTAAATGGCCAATATGACTAAATGGATTTTTACTGACAGATAATAGAGGTTGAGCACTCTTGACCCTCTGATGAAACCCTGGCTGTAAATGCTGCAGACGTTAAACCATTAAAAAAAGCCCGGCTTTTCATGGGTTGATGAGAAGTGGAGCTTTATGGGATTTTGTTTTGAGATTATTTTAAAGACTTTTTAAATGAAAGTGGAAATAGTGTGAGATTTTGTTCTCCTCTTTTTCTGCAACACTGGTTCAGTTTTGGTATCTGCTTTGCCATGGAAATGTTTCTGCAACACTGGTTCAGTTTTGGTATCTGCTTTGCCATGGAAATGTTTCTGCAACACTGGTTCAGTTTTGGTATCTGCTTTGCCATGGAAATGTTTCTGCAACACTGGTTCAGTGAGCACAAGACTGCCACTGTACAAAGCTCATGCAATACCACAGACTCACACTGAACGGTTACTATGCGGCTGGAAACAAGTTTAAGAAATTGTTCATTGAGAGGAATTGCACTAAAGATGGTCAGAGGTTGCTCTCTTTCTCTCTCTCTCTCTCTCTCTCTCTCTCTCTCTCTCTCTCTATTACACACACACACACACACACACACACACATACACTCTTCTTTCTGGTAGGGGGCTTGCATAACCATTAAAAGCAGAATAAGCATCAAGTGAGAGTTGTTTGCCTCCTTATCACATGGTTGCTGTTGGCAACAGAACTGTGAAGTCTGTATCCTCTTATTTAAGAGCTGTAGGCCAAGTGAAGTTATCTGCCATTAAGACTGAGAACCACTCACATGCTTTGCAATGTGACAGGTGGAAAAGATTACAATTTTACGTAAGAAGCAGTTGCTAGACATTTAACATCCCTTGTGTTTTGCATGCCAGCTCTGTTTTACAGACATGCAACCTATCCCCACGGTTGCTAACAATGTACTTTGTGCCAGGCCTAGGCCCCCTCCCATGCTCCTGTGGGGAGAGTCTGTGTAAACACACACTGTTCTCACTCATCATCACTAGACCATAATCCATAATGCAGTCCAGTCGCCCTCAAAAACAGCCACACTGCATTTACTGTATCCATTATTAAGTGGATTAAAAATAGTGTTTTTTGTTAGCCGATGCTATTTCTGTAAACGTCTGTGTGACGGTTGGTTCACTTTCCCAGCATTTTTCAGCCCCAAAAACTCTTGGCGGTACAATGGTAATGTCACCATTTTGAATTATTCATTTAAACACCACTCTCTCACACACACATAGGTGCTACACACACACACACACTCGCACGCACACGCGTAGATGCATAGTATTAATAGGTTTGGGTTGCAATGTTCGCTGCATAATGTCTAATACTTTTCAATCCACTGCTGCTTGTAGCCTAAGCCTAAAAAGAGCGATTTGCTTTCTGATCCTGTCCTTCGCGTTTCATCCCAGCCACCCACACATGCATGTAGTTCTCTCTCTCCCCCCTCTCTCTCTAATGTGTGCATTTGTGCATGTCCACTGCCTTTGTTTTAGGGGAGCTTTCTCAGAGGTGGTTCTAGCAGAGGAGAAGAGGACCCAGAGGCTGGTGGCTATCAAGTGCATCCCCAAGAAAGCTCTGGAGGGCAAAGAGAACAACATTGAAAATGAGATTGCAGTACTGCACAGGTGAGGACACCAGTCCCTCATGATATGTCAGCTGTCGTATCCAGCAGAGGAATTAGTCAGTGCAGCTTATGTGACTCGATTCCAAGAATGCATGTAAAGATATGTACAGGGGTCAATGGAATGGTTGACTAAATGTATGGTGTCAGTAGAAACAGTGGGATTGTGCACCGGAAATGTCAGGAGTAAAGAAGATAGACCTATTTTTAGTGTCCCTGTTGCCAGGGCAACAGCACACAGAGGCGGAGATGGTGTGGAGTTCCCTGCAGCAGTGTATTGAAAAAGGAAAAAAAGAGACATACAGGGTGGAGGGGTTAGGGGAGAAAGAGAGAAGATGGGGGTGAGAAAAAGAGAAGGATGTATAACAAAGGGTTGAGTGGAGTCATTAGCAGAAGAGTGACATTGAAGGGAAACATTAAATAAATAAGGGAGTAATGAATAGAGTGAGAGAGATCAGGGGTTGACAAGACAGAAGTAAACAGTGAGACATAAGCACACACAGTCATACTCCTCAAAGTCATATTAGACCCGGAGTTTGAGAGACACTCTGCTGCCATTGTGTTATAGCAATGGGGTGTTCACATGCTCTCAATGTGACTCTAGAGCCCAGAGGGATGCTTGGCTGTCTGTTCATTTTGTGTGCGAGAATGCCTTTTAGTTTGCATTTATTACAGTCATTCTGTCAAGCCCTCCCTCTAATCTGCAAAGCTCTCCTTTGTTAATGGTGCTTGATCCAGACATTGGTCTCTATGTAGCCAGTCATCGTCATTCTCTGCAAAGGTAGTTATCCATCTAACGCTTTGATCTGAGAGGCTTTGTTGTTTGGGATTTTAGAAGAATAGGACAAACTTCAGCGTATTAGATTGTGTTGGTTTGATCCCAGTGTAGGGATTCCACGAAGAAAGAAGAGACCGCTCCAAATCTGAACTGTGCAGCAAGAATGCCACCTGGTGACCAAATGACAATATTAGATATGAGACACCAGTGCTATAGATTCTATCCAATGCTTTATGTCCATTTGTCTTTTTCAGGATCAAGCACACCAACATTGTTTCGCTGGAAGACATCTTTGAGAGTACATCCCACCTGTATCTTGTCATGCAGCTGTGAGTTCCCTTCATTCTCTCTTTCCCTTTCTTTTGTGTGCTATGTTACATACTGTTTATTCATATAATATAAAAATCTAACACTCAAGGTGCAGTGCTATAAGTTATTTCCCATAGTAACGGTCCTGATTTGTAACTGGCAGAGTATCTGGAGGTGAGCTGTTTGACAGGATTGTGGAGAAGGGCTTCTATACTGAGAGGGATGCTAGCCAGCTCATCCACCAGATCTTGGATGCAGTCAAATACCTCCATGATATGGGAATAGTCCACAGAGACTTGAAGGTATAGTGTTTCAGGGAAGGCAGAAGTATACCAGCTTACTCTAGCTCGCACAATCAACACTGGAGAAGTTGTCCTCCGAACATATCACTCATTTTTACTCACTCACCCTCTCATTTGCTAAACCTTCTCTTTTATCAACCTTCTTGTCCTTGTAGCCAGAGAACTTGCTATATTACAGCATGGACGAAGACTCCAAAATCATGATCAGTGACTTTGGCTTGTCAAAGATTGAGGGAACAGGCAGCGTCATGTCCACAGCCTGTGGTACTCCTGGATACGTGGGTGAGGCATTCCCCTGGTCAGCTTAACTCTCTTCACCTCCCCTCACTGTCTCTCTCTCCCTCTCTCTCTCATGTGAGTGCAGTACTTCCAGTGTCAGCTAATATCCCTCTTTTTCATTGTGTTGTTGCAAGAGGCTCTCTCATCCACTATCGAGTCAATTGCTGGTCAGGAGTACTCTCAACTAATGTAACCTAGCAGAACACACGGTATTACTGAAAGGTCAAGATTACTTGAATGCACCCTCACTGCTACTCTGTTATATTTCCCTCTCTTTATGAATGTCTGCTGTGTGTGTTTGGCAGCTCCTGAGGTACTGGCTCAGAAGCCCTACAGCAAAGCGGTGGATTGCTGGTCCATAGGAGTAATTTCTTATATTCTGTGAGTCTGTTGTTGAGTTCATTCATCCCCGCAGAGTATGTAAAATGATAGTTTTGTATTTTTGAATGTGTTCCATTATCACTCCTTCAGGTTATGTGGATATCCTCCATTTTACGATGAAAACGACGCCAAGCTATTTGAGCAGATTCTGAAAGCAGAGTATGAATTTGACTCTCCCTATTGGGATGACATCTCAGATTCAGGTATGACCAATTCCAGAAGTATCTACAGCACATCTAAACGTTGATGCACAAACCTAGCTCTGTGTGTGTATGATTAAAGAGGAAATGTGATAAATATGAGTGTGAGTGAATTGTTGTAAAGTGGTCTTCATTTTTGTTTGTAGCCAAAGACTTTATCTGTCACCTGATGGAGAAAGAACCTTTGAAGAGATATACGTGTGAGCAGGCCCTGCAGCACCCATGGTAGTAAAATCATGTCCTCCTTATAACATTTACTCAAGAGTACATTCCTAAAATTCACTGAAACATTCACAACTCATCCTTTTGAATGTGCTGTCGTGCATACAGCCTCTAAGGTCTCTGAATGTTTGGGGCTTTGCAGGATCTGTGGAGACACAGCTCTGGATAAGAATATCCACGAATCTGTCAGTGCTCAAATCAAGAAGAACTTTGCTAAAAGTAAATGGAAGGTCAGTGCCTTGACTGAAGCATAAAGCAATCTGCTGTAAGAGCAATATTAAGATTGGCAAGAGTTAAATTTAGTATGTCTTCACTATTTTTCTCTCTCAGTAGCTCACAAACCCTGTGTTCTTAATTCTCTCTTTCCTTCCCCTCTCTTTCTGTCTCTCCACACAGCAAGCGTTTAATGCCACAGCAGTAGTGCGCCACATGCGGAGGTTGCAGCTGGGCACCAGTCTCGAGGGCCCCAGTCAGATCACTCCCACCAGTCCCTGCCATGGACACCTGCTCCCAGAGGAAGAGGAAGAGGAGGAGGAGGATGATGTGGGGAATGGGGAGGAGGAGAGTTGTAAGTTAGCAGTGCGCAATGAATAAAAAAAAACACACACACTATCTCTTCTCCCTCTTCCTACGTCTTTCTGTGTGAGTCTGTATTGAACCTGTGGCTATCGTACTCCCTGGTCTGCTCTCCCCTCCAGTGTCCCACTATGAGGACGGCCGCCGTGGAAGCACAGAGGGCAGCACTGATCGGGACAGTCTGAGAAGCTGCACCTATTGCTGCAGGCCAGCCAGTCGTGTGTGAGCACAACCTCCCGTTGCCACGGTGACGTGTATCCCTGGAGCGTCCAGAGTCCGCCCGCCCAGTCTGGCCAGGAATGCAGAGTAGTAGTAGTATCAGGCAGTGTCCACCAGAGAACGCTCACAGCAAGCAGGTCACTGTTACAGTATAGGGAAACATACTGTAAGTCCAAAACCACCTCCTGGCTGAAGATATACACACAAGTTTTAGCTTTGTTGCTGAACAATGTCAAGGGTTGCTCCAAGTGGACAGATTGAAAAAAAGGGGCCAGTCAACATGGTTATCCCAAAATCTACCTAACTAGTAGCTGTGGCAGACTGTCAGTGGAGGTGTGTACATGGCAAGAAGTGGTTCTGGATACAGCCTCAGGAAGGAACTAAGCCCATCTGTATCAAGGATGAGGCAGTGGCCTACAGGCAGTGTTCTCCATTATTTTTGTTCTCACTTATATTTCACATCTACCTCTAGTCATTGTGTTTGTGTATATCTGTATCCACTTGACCCACATCCTCTACATGACTGGCAGCTTTCTCCAAATCTGGCCAGACAGGGCAGAATGAGAGGTGAACATAGAGAAACATGATGCTGTCTAGCAGACAGAAAGCTACTCCTGCATGCCTTTGTACATTTTATCCATCAAGCTGACTCAGTCTTCCTATATAGGAGAGCCAGTCACTGACCAAGTAGATGTTTAGTTAAATAGATTTAGTGTGCCATTAAGATTAAGTGTGTTTTCACTGCCAATACCACATGCCCCTCTCTTCTGTTTGATCACTGTTATCTTTTTCTTTTGTTGTCATTAATAAGTATTTGCTCCTTTTGTTTAAAGCCTACTGGGAAGAAAATGTAAACGTTGAAGATAATTCTGGGATTATGAACTCTATATTCTGGCTCAGACTGGGTTTGTGAAGAGTGGTTCTGACCTGAAGTTTCTGCATGCATCTGTTGGGGAAAACAATGAAATGTATGAATATCAAAAGGAGACTTTTTTTCTCTTATGGCTGTTCTGTTATCAGAGGCTCAAACTGAGATCCCCATAGGACCAACAAATCAGAGGAATCTGACATTCCTCCCTGGACTCTCATCATGATGAGAGTTTAGAAGGTAGGGGAGACCATAATATTCATTTCATGCTTATCCTCGCTGTTCTGTTGTTGCCAACCCTCTAAAATATCTCCTTGCTGTCAGTCACATGTCTGGCCCAGGCCTGTCTCATGTTGAGTAGGAGGGATCTCAGTCTGGGCGCTCTACCTGCTCTGTGCTGTGCACCTCTAGTGGAAGAAGTTTTGGTCTACTGTTTGCATGACCTGGTTTAATATGTTTACATGAATGATCAATTAGTATAAATACACATGATTATTATTACTCTGTTGTATTGAAAATTATGTAATACTGTAATTTTGAACTATATAATGTGAAGTGAGTAACACCAGAAGTAATGTTGTTGACAAAGTACAACACAGCACAGTCTGGACTGTACCTTAACCTTTGCATTGACTATGATGGTCACGTCTCTACCCGAGTGACATTTCTCCTGTACTATGTTCATTTAGATCTCTAATATGTTTGTGTTTACATTACATTGCTTCCATAGCCTCCCTCAAGACATTCACCTCTAGCTGATGCCCAGACACTCTTTCTTGTTGTCATGGTTCTGAGTGCACGAGTAAAAACGAGTAAAAACATGCACATCCCAATCTGAAACAGGTGATAGACACAGTACAAAATATGGAAAGAAAGTAGAGTAAAGACAAGATCGAATTAATACCATTGTGTTTGAAACATCACCTGTTTTAATACATTTATACACCTTGGGAGTAGCTTTCAGTGTGCAAACTCACTCACTTGTGTTCCATGATTCTGAGTAGATACATCACAAGGCTCATATGTGCCAGATGTACTACAGTACTACAGTACTACAGCCATACATTAAAGCAGGTGGAACTGTAGATATAGTCTGCATGTAGAGTTTTCTTATGAATATACCACTCAGATGAAGGATGGCTGTTTCTCAGCTTGAACTGAGAGAAGCATGACACTAATTCTTCCCTGTGACAACTGGCATGCTAAAGGTCAATCATAGCACACCATTATTATGTTAAGGGTTTGCTGTACAGTTGATGCAGTACTGTATGTTGAGAGCTGTGGAGACAGCCGAATAATCCATAATGTTTTGTTGAATTTGAATATCTATGAATTATGTTGCCCACATTAAACCAATTACCTTGATCTGTCCTTGAGCAGAGAACTACCTAAGGGTCCATAGTACACGATAAGGCAATCACTTTGGCTTTACATGACTGAAATTGTGGAAAATATGCAAACTGTGTGAAGGGCTTCATGTTAACTGTAAGATAGCAAATGCTGATGACTTTGATAACCTGGCTCTTATTTGTTTGGTAATGACCTTATGTTGAACCTTACCTGGGATTTGTTTTGTAAGAAGCTTATTTTACCCATTACAAACACATCTAAATGCATTAAAAACACATGTATATTATATATATATATATATATAAATATAAGTATATATTGTATATCCTTTTTTGTAAAAGCTGTTTTGAGCTACAAATGTATGGATGCAATGCATCATGGGTTATTGATCAACATGTAAGAAGATGCAATGATTTGTACCCACGGAGATATGATTGCAGGAAATGAAATAAAACTTCCTTGTCTATGCATTGGGTGTTCTGTCATCATACAGCCAGCGTAGCGTGGGTTACTCTGAAACTAGAATCTAGGCTGATTGCAAATGACCTGTAAAAAGTAATGAGTTAACATAATAATAATAATAATTATGAGTGTTAATGCTTATTTTAGAGGCTGCCACCAATCAACACCAGTTCCACCTTTCCAGTAAAATACAATTATCATTTTGCAAGAAAGACTACAATTTCTGGATTTTGACAAGATACCTAGTTATTACTGACTGAAATGTTTCATTCAGTTTGACCAAGATGCTCCAATATAAATCTTCCCCTCAATTAATAGTCATAATCTGCCGATCATATCCATTATATATATTCAACTTTGTCCACACTCAGTGTAACGCTTATTCAACTGGGTCCCTTGTTCTGAACCCCGTGAGCAAATACTTAAACTATCTTTACTATGTACATACTGGCTTATTCCTTTATCAACTCTCCTTACCTCTGTTAGTAATGTGTTTTTGTTCTGTCTGTTATTGATGTGTTACGTTTATTTATTCCTTTTGTTTCCTTTGTTTTGAGGTGAGATGTTTTCATAAGCACTTTGGTTTTTTTTATCTCACCTGCACAAATTAGAGGTTGCATCTTTCCGTTCAGTGTTTTCTTTTTTTATCAGTGTTTTTCACTTTGCCTCTGTGTTTTATCACTGTACAAATAAAGTAAACTGTACCAGTCAACAAACATCAAATTCCAATTTGCCCATTTCATGTTGTTAAACATCCTTTTACATTATGTAAGAAAGTAGAAACGACACACAACAGTTATCTCAAAATTCATTTTCAGTGGTGATGTCAGTAACCTTACTGAACATCATATCAGCGCCTGCAGCTGGCTTATTTCATCGATACAAATACACATTACAACATGTCACACATTCCACACTTCAAGACATAGACCTAAATTACTTTAGGTGTGGCAAAATTGTATAGAAGCTGTGCGTAATATCTCATACCAATGAAAAAATATCAATGAAAATTGTCTTATTGTCAAGAAAACTCCTCTGTCTCTCTTCATACTATTGATAACAACATACAAATGTGTCCATTATTATCATGAGTAATAATATGTTGAGTGTTATGGAGGGTGAAGCAAGAGATATTGCAGACAGAGAAGACATGTCACGAAATAATAAACAGTCACACGTGTGTGAATATTGCCATTATTGTGGAAGGAAGTACAGTGACCCTGACCCTTCCTCTTAGCACTTGCTTGCATGCTTATATGCTTCACTTATTTGTCTTAGCTCTTGTTTATTTGCTTCACTTATTTGTTTAAATAAAAAGTAGGTAGCTAACTTATTGCTCTTTTACCTTAGCACTGGTTCTGCTCTTAGATTCTTGTTTAGGAAGGAAATGCACTTACGATTTCTGGTGACTAGTGGTTCTCTTGCCTACCTATGTTGAATGCACTTATTGTAAGTCGTAAAGTCACAAACCACACTTGCACAATTATATAATGCACCTACTATTTCCAGCTGATATATCTAAGGATTAACCTATCATAATGTACTGTAATAATGTACCACTTCATAACAAACTTAACCCTCAGTGTTCTAGTGCCTATTAAATCATAGTATCCCACACGTTGACTGTACCGTTTTTTAACATTGGACTAAACTCAGGATCGTCCAGTGAGTATACTTCCTGCATCTCCCCACCAAGTCACTTATTCCCAGCAATCCATTGTTCCGACTGTCCAACAAATACATGCAGTTATGTATCATAACTGTTAGACCTATTTTTCTCCTACATCCACCATTGTGGTTCTTCTCAGTCTCTCTTTGACTCGGAGGAACTCTGGCTCCTCTTGTTGTTGCCACTTTTCTCTCTCCAGCTGGGGATAAATGAATATGCATTCACTCTGGGAGCTGACATGAGTAGCCACAGTAAACAAGCACAATTTTCATATGATACATTATTGATGTCTGGTTAAATCACTTAATATGAAAGACCTGAAAGAGCCACACATTCAATTTTCTATAAAAGCCACTGAACAATCCCCATAAGGCACCCGTTCAAGCATTGTCTGATATATCAATGGCTGTGGTGTAACCTTGGGGGCCAAAACTGGCCTTGGCTTTTGGAGCTAAAGTGAAAGTCCTGGGAGAGACGGACCCTTTATTGCCCTCTACTGGCTGGCTGCAGAACAACTTGAAACTCCACCCACCTCAATTTTTTCTTCAAGTTGTTGTTGAAATAGCTAATTTCAGCGGCCTTGGGACATATTTGGGTTGCTTCATGACCAAATAAGACAATATGGGCTAGATTTTCCTGGAGTTATGGGCTTTACCCGGGCTCTACCTATTCCACCATTTCCCCCTTCCCCTTTCAAACAGGCTAGCAGAAAGTCAACAGGTGATCAACAGTCACTTAATTCAGTATCTATGGGTGTAGCATTCAAAGTAAAGAATGTAATAATGGAGCTAATGTAACAGTGAGACCCAGACCCAGAGGCTGTGTGGGACACATGAGCTGGATCCCAGGCACTGAGCATTTGTACCCACAGCGTCCGAGGTATGAGGTATTCTCGTACCCTACATAGCACATGATGTTGCAAGATAGTAGCTAACACAAGAGTAATGTTTTCATAACTTTTCTCTTTCCAGAAAAGGGATCTGCTGACTGTTCTACTACTCCATATTGTTTCAGACAATTAATATTTATCTTCTGCCGCTAGAAGTCCCTTTCTGGCCCTGGAGCTGATTTACGAATTGCAGTGATATCATTTGGTTTGGTTAGCTTTTGTTCTGCTGCACATTCGGTAAAGTGAGTGGATGTTTATGCTGGGATTAGAGGGTTATTTTGATTTCCTTTTGATAGAATCTGTTACCCTGTTACATTGATTGGCAAAGCTCTGTAGTCAAACTACTGCTGTGGTGTTGCTAACCTGAATACAATTCTTGTGACACCCTTGGAAATACAATCCTCTTAAATTGATCAGTGAGAGGTGTTTTGAGTATTTTCTGGGGTGTAATATGACACAATTTAGTTTCATTGCACATATTTCAAGGCATGAGTTTCAATACATCCTAAAATGATTTTTAAACCTTGTCTGAGATGACAATTAGACCATCGGAGTTTCATAACACTGCAACAGTGAAGGCTTTGTTCTTGGTGGCAGCAGAAGCGCTTTGATAGTTTCTTTCATCATCACTCTGTATTATTCAGGTTGTTTTTACTTTAACGCTTACAACATTCAGAGCCACATGACCAAAACCTGGACTGACTGACCCAAGATGTGTGCACCATACCTGCCAAATGTGCTTTACAACTATTGCATACCTTGTCCAGCCTCTGATGACGCTTCAACAGTTCTCGATGAAGTGGTGATCTGTTCTTCTTTGCCTCTTCCTGATCCCTCCTTGCTTTTATCCTTTGTTCCCATTTCCTCTTTTCCAGAACATGCTGGAGTTCAGTCTTCCCTTCTTGATACACTGCCCTGAAAAAAACAGAGCACTTGACAATTTAAGTGAACAATTGCATTCAGGTGTGAGTATCTCTGTCTATAACTGTCCAACCTCTTATGTGTCATCTTCAGTTCTTTGTGGAGCTCCTGGTGGCCCTTGGAGGCTATTAAAGGATAAATAAGTTTTGGGGGCCTGATGACATCACTGCTCTCCTCCTCACTCTGTGGTTGGGATGGAAGAGCCTGCAGCTCTGGGCCCAAGTCCTGGTCTTCTCGGTCTTCCTGTCCATCCTGGTGTGTCTGCATGATGTGCGCTGAGGCAAAGGGAAGAACATACCAACCAAGGTGTATCTTTATAATACTGAACCTTATCCATCAGAGAGAGTGTAGAGCACAGTTGATTAGTAAATGTTTCATCTCTTTACATAATGAATAACAATTAAAAATTATACAACAAAAACCTGCTAGGAAAGGTCAATGCTGGTTTCAGCAGCGCAGCTGTTCACGCAAGATCAAAAACTATGGCATTAAAAGCACTAAGAGAAAAACTATGTTGCTAAAAATGATGTGCAGAATTGCCTTTGCAGTGGCATTAGATAGGGGAAGTGTGCTGGCTAACAAAGAGTTTGTTTGAAGCTAGCATGCTAAACTGGCAACCACAGTGACTTGGCTTGGAAAGATACTGTTGACTTGTGATTGGCTGAACAATGAGGTGGTCAGAGTCAACCATAGGGGCAAAACAGACAAGACAAGCATTTAGCTTTAGGGAAACGTTTCATGTGTTGGAATACTACTTAATTATGGACAGAAAGGACACCTGTGCACTCCACTGGCTGATATATATTTTACAGGAGTGAAAATGGTAGCAAAATGAGCTTAATTGGAAATGGTTAGTGGTCAGTAACCCGCGAAAACAATAATGTTTAACTGACTTGACCGTCACCTCTTATGGAGATTTATATCTTAAAACAATCAAATTATCATATCAGATATCATATATGTTGTACTCTAAGTTGTTGACATTTAATGGGAAAGAATCATGTCCTCACAAAATGAACAGTATCAACAGTATCAAATTGAATTGTCTCACCTGGCTCATTCAGGTGTGTCCTACTTTCTGCTTGAAAATGCTGAAGATTATGATCTTTCTGTCAACAGGCAAAAGACAACGGTGTAGAAACAGAATAGTTATGCTTCTCTCACAGGCACTAGCAAATAATCCCCAAGAAAGTCCTTTATCAAAATATGACAATGTAAATATGTAAAAACAATAATTATATGGACGTTTGATGAATTCAATAAAACAAAATGGTGTGTGACATGACCTCCCAGTCAACAATGCCTTTTTGTGCAAATAGCAGCGAGTGTTAGAGTAACACAAAGCCATATTATGATGCTGACAGATGAATGAAGGGTCAGCTCTAGTCCCACATCTCCAGTGGAGCGAGTGCCCACGCTGGTGAAATGGAGGGCTGCCACCTCATTACAGACACAATAAAAAAAATGTTTGATCCCTGCTGAATAACTCCATTGTTGGAATCTGTGGAGAGTTAATAGTCATAATTATTCTCACAGTTTCTAAAGCAGTCTCTTTTGTATGATGTATGATTGTATGATGAAAAGGCTCCTATGCATATGGAGGAACGTATGGACCTCAGTGTAGTGTACTGTAGCATAAATTACATTACCTATGTAGGTGTGAACTGTTGGTAGCCTTCCAGTGAGATACACTTCAGGTTATACTGTGTAACTATAATTCAGGCATATCCTGCCGCTGAATATACTGTGCATACAGATGGAAAGAAAGTCTTTGATTTAAATTGAATCCAAACTTAAACTTGTGCACATGAATTCCAAACCAACTACCAACATCTGAAATGTGAAACAGACAGCAGTGTCCAATCAGCACACAAGACAGAAGAAGAAAATACATTGTATTTCTGCAACATGTGGGCGTTTATTCAAAAACCTTCATAGTAAGAGTGCTAAATTATTTTAACAATTATATGTTAGTAATTCCTCTACTGACTCTCAAATATCTCTACAAAAATATCATTAAATATTCAAATAAAGTTGAGCTTAAATGAAGTTAGATTGAAAGTGTCAGAGACTGAGGGGAGGCTGTAATCTAGTTAACCATTTTAATGACATCTCTGCTGGCTGCTCTTTGGATAATGAGGTGAGATTCCTGCTGATTAGCCGATCTCACAGAGTGGATATTGTGTGGAGAGGAAATAATAGGACATGACAGGATAAACACTCTCTGGGACATATTCTCCAGTGAGGGCTGGGCTTTTTCATGGATGAAGACTTCTGGTTACAGTATTCATTGTGTTTGGATAAACAATTGAAGTAAAGAAACAGTGATGGAAAACCGACTACCACAGGAGATACTAAGGCATGGTAAATAAAAGCTTCAGTATGATACAATATGCGGCAATAATATGTTAGTTACTACGGCAAATTATCCAGATTGGTTTGAGGTGCTGTACTGTGATATTACAGTTAATCATTTTCTCAACTCTCTCAAGCACATGATGCATCCCCAAAAAGTATTCTGTCCACATGCATGCTTCTGCTGAGTCATCTTGTAGGCCAGCCAAGTGACTTGAGGGTTGATACAGAGATGCATTTCTCACAGTAAAGTCTCACAGCCAAAGTGAATGAAGAAGAAAACAACAGTAACTATCTTACCTTCTTTCCATGGGTGACTCCCATGTCCTCAGAGCAAGTCCAGATCTGTGTATAGAGTTTCAACAATTTTGAGGTTACCCTCTCTGTCTCTCTCCCCCAACAGCCAAGAATGCCAGAGAGAGGAGAGTGCTCTGTTCTTGAACCAATGATGATGCTCCCCTCCTCTAGGACATAGCATTCGGATTTAGAAAAGCAGCAACCAAGTGGAAGAAAAGCCTTTAACAACAGGTCAGAAAGAGCTGAAAGAGTCCTTAGTGTACAGCAAGAGTAGGGTGAAGGAGGAATATCTGAATCAGATAGGAAAAGCAATGAAGGTAAGTACCTCTAACCCTATAGGTTAGGGTTTGTTCACACAGGGTCTCTCTACTGTGCACACTTACCTTAATTTAAATGCACCAGCCACGATATTTTTGTTTGTTTTGACCATTTATTTTGCATTGTTCTTAATATAATACAGACATTTTTCATTGGGAAGCCTTAATGACCGTCTGCCGTATTCTACAGGTCATCACTGTCCTTTATTTTATGTCCATCTGTGAGGACATCCTGGGAAAACAGCCGCCCACCTCCACCGTCTCTGGCCATGCTTCATAAACGTTGGTTTTCTCGTTGTTAACAGCATGCTGATAGGTGAACAAGGTATAAGACATTGGTTTGTCATCAGTTTATACATCAGTTTATACTTCTATATTTGTAACATAGAATAAAACAACACACCGCTTCAAAGCTGCTGTTCTTGCCTGCCCCAGCACTTCCAGCAAACACCCAGTTGTCTCTGCGTTTTACAGACTTGATCAAGGTGCTTCCCAGGCCAACAAATATATCCCTCATTTCAACTGTCATCCTGAAGACAAATCGGTAAGGATTCAGGTTGAGAGCCTCATAATGTGATATGATGGAAACATATTTTAGCTGTTGAATCATTAAGTTAGGGACCTACTTTTTTGTCACATCATCAAATGATGCCACCAAAACAATCATTCCAGGCTTAATTGCCTTCAGGTATGCCAGAATGTCTTCTGGGTCTTTTTAAGAGAATATAGAACAAAAAACATCATTTTGAGATTTCTATAGACTTTGAATTAGAAAAAAATAAATAAAAGATGAGTGATTCTTACTTCCATCCTTCATATTAAGATACTCAGATTTTTCTATCACTCCATTTTCACCTGAGATAAAGAAAAATATTAACAAGATCACCTGCAAAACTTCAACACTAATTCAATATATTTATGTGTTTCATAGTTCATTCTACAATCATACAGTATATGCTTTGCCAGATAAGTTTTGCAGTGCATTGGGGAGATATCAGAAAGCGTTTTACTCACCATTCACCAACACCATGTTAAGTCCCGATCCCACATTGTTCAACACATTGCTCATGATGCTGTTGAGATAACAATCAAGGTTGTATTTCACTGCAGCTTTACTCGCGTCACAATAGTGTTAGACCATGTATTCAGTAAGTACATGATATCACAGAGGGTCATTAATACATACGTTTTACCATCAAAGCAGATCCATGGCCCTACAATATCAGCTGCTCCACTTTTGATGTGGAAAGCAAAGTGGTAAAGGGGACAGTGCCTGGAGAGGTTGCATTTGGGCACAGTTTTAGGTGTAGCTGAAAATGCAGTACACAGAGAGATGGTATTTATGAAATCACAGGATAAAAACAAAACCACAGTCTCACCTGACGACTACAGATGGCACTAAATGACAACCGTTATTTTATTCGGAAATATTACACTATGTCTAATATCTTGCAAGAAAATGATGAACTTGTGTAATTCTGTTATGAAAGCAAGCAGATTGTCCAAGCACTAATTTTGACCTTAGCTGCTATTGGATTTCTTAAAATAAAAGAATGGTGGCAATATTATCAGCATGAGGCGAATAAAGTAACAAAGGAAAATAGGTATAGTTAAAAAAAAAAAAAATCTCACCAAGAATATCTCTGGCTCTCTCATCTATGTTGGGTGGACTGATGCCCCATATTACCAGGATGACGACCATTACAGCAGCAAAGTACACATAACCTATCAATCACAACAAGTAGACAAAACATGTTCATTTTAAGGTCATACAGCCCAAATGACCTGTTTGATGTATGAAGCATAATCTCACCTCGCAGTCTCATATCTGAAACCAATCACAGGACTGTGATTGTTCCTAAATAGGCCTATAAGAGCTGAGATACTTGAAATGCACCTGAAGTATTTCCTCTCTGCTAAAACATTTCCTCATAATTCCTGGGATCTTGAAAACATTAGCGAGCACTCCTCCTTGTCCTAAATGGAAACCAGGATGTAGCATAATTTACACACCCACTGTGAGCTACACGATCAGGTTTCTCTCGTTTGCAGTGGCACACATGGGAAGGTCTCCACCACGTAACAGATACGGTTCTGTTGTTGTAGAGGGAAGGGCGCAGAGGGGAAAAGACAACAATATGAGCCTATATCAAACAGGATGACTATGAAAAGCATTGTGTCATTCCTTACTGCTTTCTTTCTTTCCAGGTCAAAACGACAGATACTGTAATGTGGGACCAATCTTCCTGATGTGGCGCTATGGCAACCGTTCAGAAATTCTTTAAAAATCAGCCATATGTGCTACAGGTGTACACATTTGTTTTAAGCTAAATTTGACTTACAAGACGTACATTCAACGTAGATAGGCAAGAGTTTAAAAGTTATTTCAATGTATTTATCTGGTGTTTGCAAATGTAAACAATGTTTGGTTCTCTGAATGAGAGCCCTGTACTCTGTCATCATCTTAAAGCTACTACTAAGTTCATAACCTGTTGAGCATGTGGCTCATAGAGACCTTGAAATGATTCAAAACACCTTGCTAAATGGATTAGCTGTTCCTGGCCGTTGCTGCCAGCAGCTATAGTCTGTTTTCTATTTGTATGGAAATAAAATTCCATATGATGTGTAGAGTTAAGAGTCAATTCAATAAATGAAACAATGTTATAGACTGTGAATGCCTAAGGATCCTACACACAAATCGCACCTAAAACAAAGAATCAACATGCTTTAAAAAAAAACAAGATGACAATCAAATACACAATACATAATATGCTGAGAAACTAAATGACAGCAAAACTCAACAAGGAAAATGGTATGACAAAAAGAAATGTACAGGCAGGAAAATGTATGGACTAATTTGTGGGTTATGATCATTTTCTTGAGACGTAAAGTGTCAAGTTTAGACATTTAAAGATACGTTTAACTGGACAGGCTATGCTATTTGCATGTTAGAGAGTCATCTGCTTGGTTTGGTTTGGTTTGGATCGGATCAGTACCGATGGGTAGCGTAGTGAGTAGGGAGACTGTCCTTGAAGCAGAGGATTAAGGTTGAAGCTCATGTGACAGTTAGCATCCACCTTGCTTAAGTGTCCTTGAACAAATGCTGTTCTGTACCTGTCTGTTTACCCTGCACTTAGACACTCTTGGAGGGAGACAAACAAAAAGAAAATTACCCTTCAGGGATTAACAAACTATCACATCATTATTAGTATTATTACAGTCAATAATTATTATAATTACAGAGTGTGACTGGACCAAACTCAGGTCATGAACCAATAAAGTAAACAAACTAGTTTGACATGTATTTGACAGGAAACACGTGAGCAGCTGGGTAAAGACGTAAAATGTAATGCCTCTCCTCTGTGTGGTGTTATGGAAAATAATAATGTAAGTGTGCTTATAATATGCTTAAAGTATAAACTGCAATAAAATGTATGCAATAATAAGTATAGTCACAGCCAGTGGAAAACTACTGAGCTGAGAGGAGTGTATGTTTCCTCTTTTCTCCTGATCTGGCTGAAAGTTTGATACAACTGTTGCATTGTTATGAAAGATGGTTTTGCTGAGAAACGTCAAGGACAAGCAGTTCCTGATATCGAAGGACGAGTCGTAGGGAGTTGGAGCAGAATGTTCCAGTTATGATAGAAAGTACTCTCTTCTGACACGTGTCTGTGCACTGCCTTGCTCCTTTGATTCTTCACCTATCTGCCTTGAACTGTGTGTATGTAGAGATAGTTACAGTCACGTGTATAAATGTGTCTGATGAACTGAATTGCTCAGTTCATTCTGCATATACCTCAGCGTGTGTAGTTTCAGCTCTGCTTGCAAGCATTAAAGGCCTAAGAGGCATATATTGTGTTATAGCTTTATTGAGCTGCTCTTACCAACTAGACAAACTGCAATTGATTTAAATTGCCACGACAGTGGTCATCCATGAAAATCTCAAGTGCTGCCACAAGCAAATGGCACACACACACACACATAACCTTGAAAGCCAAGCCTGACGAAGCAGTGAATCTGTTAACCTGTAAAATATCACAGGATTTTCTTCTAGAAACAGAGTAAAGAACAAACAGAATTATTTTAAGTATTAATAATTTTAATAAAGTTTAATAAAGTTTGTTGAATACTTTAAGTTAGTAGAGTTATGTGTTTCTTTGTTAAATGCTTTTACCATGAGAAATGTTTACTTATCCAAACCAAAGCCATTAAAGGCATCAAAGTGCTTCTGATTTATTTTACAAGAGGTGTATTTTGTTTTATGAACACATTGTTGACATTTATTTGAACACACCAAATCTGTAAAGATCACAGTAAGAGTTCAAAGTCAAGTTCAAGTTCATATTCATATAAGGAGGCATTGCTTCCTCACCACGTGGGAGATTACACTGATCAATGGTATCCAAAGAGCTGAAGTAGCCATGCATCTTAATTTCACACATCGATAAAAATCCAAGTAAATTCATTTCATTGGAAAAGAGGATGCCAGGGGATATTAGTTAATTTTACCATCAAAAATGTCACACTGCATTATGGGTATTTTTTTTTTTTACAATGCCTACTCAGTTAAACCCAGAAAATAACATGGCATCCAGGCATTTTCAATTGGAAAACAACATGATTAGTAAAACATTGCATTTTGAGGGAATGTGGGGTAAGGGAACATAGAGCTGAAGGAATAGTGGGCTGAGGGAACACCAATAATTGCATTCTTTGTCTTTCACTTACATCAATATATTTCTTAGCTACTGTGGTTTTTTGGATTAGCGGATTAGTTTAGTGGTCCCTCAGGCCATTGACCCTCTGATAGGCCTGTGTATTAAAATAAAATGTATTCTGTACTACGGGAATTTACAAGGCTGTGACAAATCAATACCTTTACATTCAAGATATTTACATTCAGGCAGTATGTAGTCATGAGAGATTTTAGTTCATAACATGGTGTAATACTAGGGAGGACCAGCAGGGGGTCTTTGTGTACTGTAGCTACTGATCCAGAGGGAACATAATATTTATGCAGGTAGTCATAGGATTGGACATTATGTAGGAAACCAAATATCCATTGATATGTATTCAATTACCATCAATCCATTTTATAACAAACAAGAGAAAGTAAAAGGACTTGCCAGAGTTTTATTTTGATTTTCTAATTAGTTCCATTCTACTGGTGAGGGACTAACAATTGCGATCACAGGTGGAGAAAAATCCTGGCAGGACTTTTACTTTCGGAACCAGCTGTTCTACACCTCTGCCTGTCCACTACTTGAGTGTAATGAAAAAATTGTATGTTAAATATATGAAGATATAGGAAATATAATAAGTTAAATATAGGAAGAATGTGTAACTTCTGTAGTTCACAGCTCTTACATATCTGTCACCAGGAACCAACACTTACAGTAAAGGATTTCTTGATCGCATTCCTATTCCTGCTCAGTGACACAGGAGAGAGAAAGAGCGCAACATCCTATAACAAAGGTCATGAATTGGGCAAAGTTAGGACACCACCAATAGGTTGTACACACTAGCCAGCCAGTCCACCATGAATAGTACTTAAATGTATATCAACACATAAAACATTGCACAGTATTCAAGATCATTAGCAAGAGAGCCATGCAATGCAAACCCAATTAGTAGATGTCTGCAATGACACATGATGTCTGATCATTTCAGTAAAGAGAATTAAACGTCTTCCAAGAAGAAACTGATGACAGACTGATTCCACTGTCTTTTTTATGATCATACAATAATTACATATTAACCACAGTGATTGCCCAATGCTGGCATCATGTGACATTAATGTTCATATAATAATGTCTGCTCATGTGTCCCAAACAGGTGGAGCTATCTTCTGTCTGGTATATGACATAACTGTCAGAACGTAGCATCGTCGCTCTAATGTCCCTCAGTCTCGGGGCCCATCAGAAAGCTTGTGGAGATTGAACTCCAAAGCCAAGGTCAGGTGGGGTAATCGTAATCGTAGTATGAAAAGCAAAATACATTTCAAAGCAAAATACATTTCAAAGGGAATAGGCTAACTGGCTGGACCGACTGGGTCTATTTTGAAGTCAATTAGGGTGTTTGAAACATCTAAAAAGCCAACTAACCATGTGAGGCTTTGTAGCAACTGATAATGTAATGACTGTTGGATACTGTTAGAACTTGTCAAAATGGGATAAAATGTCCCTCTAACTGGGTCAAAAATTGAATGAAATCTGTTAATGTAATAGAGCACCAGATAATGTAATATCTTCAGGCTGATATTGTATTAATTTAACAATGTTACATCCCTTATAATAATTGTCGGTTGATTTAGTGATGTGTTACATTATCAGGGAAAGAATATTACCATCATCAGGTTGTGTTACGTTTTAAATTGCTTTAGTGAGACATTTAACATTTTAACAAGTTATTATCTTATCTGGCAGTTATTACATTATCAGTTGCTACAGGCTTATTTTCATTATATTATTTGCTGATCATGTTTTGATTGTCTGGTGGGTGCTGAGCTTGCGATTTTGAATTTGCCGCATTGGTGTTTTGACAAGAATCAGAAATGAGTTGCAGTAGCGTCTTCATGTAGCTGCTTTGTTCCAGGGACTGTTCTATAAAAGGTTTCAGTTCATAATGCTGCAGTGCTAGCCAGATAAGTTTGCTTGCATGTATTTTGGAGGTAACAGTCTAAAAAATGACTATCAGTGACATCTTTTAAGTTAAATCCGCAATCTATATTTGCAGTTTGGTGTGCTCTGTTCACTGTCACTTCTACTACTGGCAAACTGTTTAGGTTTTAGAGCTTTTGATACAAGAACTGAAAGCATGGGACAGTTAAGCATGAGTTTTACCTGTGTTTTTAGGCTGTATAAGGTTGGTAAAAAGCAGATCTGTGTGAACTCTTAGTTGTAAATTAAAATTCAAAGTAAAGTAAAATTCCATCCAGATGACAAATACAAACCAGAAACAGACACCACACAATTCATACACAATAAACTCCTTTTCAGCCAGTCCACGAACAGCCCAGTCTGACATTTATTCCAAAATATCCTGCCAAAAGGAAAGATGAAGTTACAATAATGTCATGTAATCACCAAGGATATAGCTATGCCAACATCTACCTGCAAATTATAGAACAATAGCAATAATGAAAACAAAAAACGTGTGTTTTCAGTGACTGCTCCTGAATGCAAAATACTTGTGTTGGACTAGAATGAGAGCTACAATCAGGAGAGCCTTGATACACTGACCTCGTCTGACTCCTCTCCCCTATCATTGTCTTCCTCTGTTACTGCTGGACCCTGATCCTCCAGCTGCCTCAGCAATGAGTACCTGTATGTGGCCTCACTGAAATAAATATATGTGACAGACCAGGGTAATGTGTATCTACTGAATGAACAATTTGAAATCATTGTGCTAAAGCTCTTTAATAAAATGTGCTTACTTGACTGGGAAGCAGTATTTTCTGATGATCAAAACAGCAGCAAGTATTGCTGTCAGAGTAACCAAGATGACAGATGCAATGATCCCGGGATGCAGCTTTATCCGAACCTATAATGACAAATGAGTCTAATAAGATCTAATTGTGGGAGAGTTAAAGAGCCCATAAACCTGAGAGCTCAGTTCATGATGTGTCTCCTAAAAAAGAAATATGGGCAGGAAATATGAGTGTTGAACAGCGTCACTATGGATCATATTGGTGACAACACTACCCAAATGCTCAACAGCAGGGGTGTGAATTGGCCAAGCTGTATGTAGGAATCCTGTTACATCGTTGAAAACCAATGATCACAAAAATTCTCTTTTTTTTTTTATTTTTTTAATCTCTGTATACATCTTGAGTATCTTGAGAAGATTAGGATTAGAGTCAGAGATATATTGATAATCACCTTTCTAGCAGAAATGTGTGATTAGTTCTGTTTTTGGTGCTTGGCCAGAAAGTAAGATCCGACAGCAGCAATTAATCACACGGTATTTGAGGTGGTAGGGATAAAAATAAGGAACCAGTGATGAGATATGATTGCAGTCAAGCAGACTTCATCACCATATTTCTTGTAAAATTTTTGGTTAATTGTGCCTTTGATTAAATTGCTTGCATGATCACCTTAAGATGAAAAAACAGAACTGTTACTTTGGAAATAAAGCGACAGCATAGATCAATCAAAATGTTACATTCTCAGGGGTAAATTGAGCAAACCAGCCTTCAGAGTGTTTACAGAATGAATAAAGAAAAATGATTTGAGCACACATTTCTCATAGGCATGATTTCTTTTGCTTTTTGGCCTGTATCTCCTTATCATACTTTGTAGTAAGCTCCATTGGTTAGCAACTCAGAAATAGCATACTTCTCTTCAAAGGTGCGCTTTGAAAAGTGGAAAATAAGGCAGAAAGGAAGCTTTCCATGCTAGACAAAGATTCAGATATCACCCCCCAGCGCCCTCCAATAATGAGTTCAGTGAAGTGGGTTATTACAGTTCTTTTAGACGCTTCTTACTATCAAATTCCTCAAGTCAGTGCAGTCACTGTGAATATGGTCCCACCAATTCTGACACCCCCTCCTCACACCTAGCAATACTTCTTTGTAAATGTACTTTCTTTCCTTTCCTTCTGTTTTTTCAACCTTGTAAATCATTTATTTAATAAACCTGAATGGCCCACAGTACCAGCCAGCCTCCAAATTCAAATGATGCTGTCATGAAGAATTTCTGGAGTTAACAGACAATTGTATTTCTGTGAATGTAAGAAATGAAAAGCAATTTTGATAACATGACCATCCAGGTAATCTCTCGAGAGCATGATTTTTGCACATTCAGGGGTGTTTCTTTCTGTCAAAGACTGACAGCAGTCATTCAGCATGTTTATTAAGGCCTACACTTAGCTGAGTATCCTAACATGACTTTTACCTGTTCAGTTGACATCCTCGTGAACTCAAGAGCCTAGTTGACGTTTTCTCATCGTCCAGCAACAGCGTTCATTCAGTTCTATAAAGTCGCACCTTGGTATGGTAAAAATTAAAATAATTGATAAATGTGTTTTCTGTCTAGTTTTACTGTACTTCACTTTACTTACTGCGATGAGGTAGTATTTGTTTACTTCCTGGTTGGTCTCACCTGTGGCGACCGAGCAGCGGATAATCCCCGCCCACTGCGTTGGGAAAACATGTTGACGTTGCTCAAAGTCGGTTGGTCTCACCGGAAAATGCAGTTAAAGAAATCCAGTTAAAATAAACATAACAAAACGGGTTTTCTCTCCTCCCTCTGATAACACCGAGATGGGTGACAAAGAGGAGAAACCCAGATGGTCCACCGAGGTTTAGTAGGACGACAACACCAAGTGGCCAAAATGTATTTCAGACGAGATCGTTTGATTGATTATAACTGTTGATCGGGAATGTCCAATCTAAGAGTATATACATGTATAAACCAAGATCCCAAATCCCAGTCCCAATCCCAAACATGTACATTTTTTTTTAACGTTTATGAATTAGTGTTTTCTTCTTATTTTATTTTTGAAATGTTTGTTATATGATGTTATGCCCCTCCTTGTTTGATTGGTTCTATGAAATATAAATTCCGACTTTTCCCAGTTATTTTTTTTTTTAATATTCTGAACATTTATATTGTAATAAATTACTTAATTCATGCAGTGGGTATTTTCATTCATGTCTGCTAGGCCAGTACAAATATTCTAGGGGCAAGTTCACATACATTCTTAGCGTTGAACCCTCATGACCTTGAGAACCCGGATGAATTGCTCTGATATAAAATCTGATAAGGCTTTTAATGTTAATGTTCCTGGCATGGGCAATGGAAGGAGAACTACGTGCCTTGCTTTGGTATACTACAGATTATTATGAAATGTACAGTATATACTGTATGTGGGCTCTAGAAGACATCATTTGAAGAATTCTAAGTTGTTCAACCAAATCAAAAACAAACAAGCATCCATAAGTTTGTGTGTACGTGTGTATGTGTGTGTATAATAGTAACTACTTTGATCAAAAGGAAGCACACCAAAGAACAAGAAATCAGAACTACAGTAATTTTAGTCCAATTGCAATATTTAAACAGTATATAAACCAACATGTACACAAAACATACAGTGCAACTTGTTGCATTTAATTGCTGCATCTGTTAGAATATCAATAAAATAACAACAAAATAACATACACTTTCATATCAAACCAAAGTAAAATGACAAACTGCAGAAAACATCTTTGTAAAAGGGAGCTTCAGGATTTTTTGAAAGGCCATCATATTAATTACTAAATGCCATCAGCAATACAAGTGCAGGTTAGTGATCAATAAGATACGCTTCTAAAAATCTTGAACTCGTTCACTCAATGTCAATAGCTTCTAATTTATTCATTTTGATTCTCATGAGCTTTGAGTCAGGTTAGTTCATAGTACTTCCCCGTCTGCGGATCAAAATAGCATTTCAGGCAAGGATCATAGAGCAGATTCAAATACTCGTCCTCATTCTCCCCTTCATTGGCTGACACATCCTGTCCTGTAAAATATAAGAACATCATTCATAGGCAAACTGCAACACTTACAGGCAAAAATAGTTAATAGTGTAACAATAATTCTGATAAATTAAATTTGGAAAGCATAGAAGAATTTTTAATTAAATTGTGATTCTTTCTGTCTACAGTAGCATAGCCAAACCACTGATCAGTACGCCTTGAACTATTAGTGGCATGAAATGAGATGCTTTGAGGTTGTGGTGTCCTTCAGACCCAGGTGTATTTTAAAGTTTTCTGCCAGTTCCATTTTTTTTTCTTATCAGTCAAGACATAGAAATTAAAGACACCCAGACCCACCACCACATTCTGCAGCTGTAAAAAAAAAAAAACGGCTCCCCCTATGGTAATCTCACTACTTTAAAGCTGAATTTAGCTGTTAAATTGACAGGCAGTTAAATACTAAAAAGGTTATGGAATGCTCCAGGAGGAACATTTTATCTAATCAGAACTTCAAAGACGATAATGAAAACTAATTATGAGACACAATGTGTAAGAGGTTTGAAAAAGATGTTATAAACCGAAAAGGTTTCATCAATTAACCTTGTCGGTGTGTCTAGGGGGTGCAGACCTGTAATGAGCCTGTCTCTTTTGACCTATGGAGTTATGTGGAGGACAGAGAGGTACAGTCTCATGAGGTTTTTACCCTTAATTAGATAGTTTTACAGGCTTACCCACCATAATGTGTGCCATCTTTGTCGGAAGCTTAACATTTCTACACTGGTAACCTTCGACACCAGTGAATGTTTCCATTAGCACAATGTGAGATTGCACGGATGTATGTATTGTATGCCTATGTGCCATTTGAGGGGCGAATGTTAAGTATGGCACTCCACTGGGAATGAAGCAGTGGCTGGCGGCGAAAAGAACAAAATTAGGGATTACCTCTGATTAGGTTTCTGTGATGGTGCTGTGTGTTGTCTGACCTCCTCTGTTGGCTGGGAGGGAAAATGGGAGGGCTGAGCACATCCATCCACTCCCTGGGAATAAAGACCGCAGATGAACACAGTCGTGACGACACATCACCATGACACTCACCATCCTGACTACTGTAGGAAGCATATCAAATTACCTCTGCATGGCATCTAAACAATCAACTCCCCATCATCTTTTGCTTTTCAAAAAAGGCAAGCGCATCCACTGTCCTTGAGCCACTCCCTCTCCTACACAGTCAGTGTCTCAGGCTAACAGGCTTGGCTGTGGGATCATTTATTAGATTCCGACACAAGCTGTGACTTCCAAGTGTCCACATTCTGGCCCTGAGTAGGGGGCTCAACCTTGCCCATGGCTGTGAGAGAATGTAGGTTCAGGTTTCTGTAACACTGTGTAATGATACAGCATCTCTTCTCTGCAGGACCTCCACTCTCTCTAAATGAGTTTTCCCTCCCTGTGAGAGAACTACACTGGCTCCCTCTGTGCATCAAGCCCTTTCCAGTACACCAGTTTCAGTCCAAAATGAAACAATTCTATTTGAGTATGGAAGGATAGATTGCAGCAGGAGAAAAAAGGATGGCAAACACTGGATGATGGATTATTACTTTGAAGCACTGTAGGGAGGCATGCGTTAAATAGAGTTCACATTCATTTTGTTCTATATTTCAGTTGCACAATTTACTTACTTTGCCTCCAGACTAATTGTTTCATGAGAGCATAGCATACTCATGAGGAACCATATCCGTCTTGAGGAGATTAAATTGCTATTGAAAAATGTAATTGATCTTCTCAGACTGGTCTCAGTCTCTCTATCAATAATCAACATATTCAACTTTTTGCTTCTTTTAAGAGCGCTGCAATGATGAGTACTGTCACTCTGAAAACTGTTCAGTACAGTCAAGAATACTTGACTGTACTGTGATACTGATACAAATTTAAATTTTCAGATGTTTGAGAAATGCTTGTATGAAATTGAAATATATCTGAATATCTTGTTCACTATTTGGTAAGGTTTTCTCAAATTGTTGTCACACCATATAGTCCATTCAGCATCTTAGGCTGCACTGCAATTCATAAGGGGTTAAACTATCAGAGAAATAGCAAGCAGTAAGATCCAACTGTGCCTCAGAAGAAATCAATATATTCTTCTAGAAATGAGGCAACCATTGTAAAGATACTGAAGTTGGGATGTTATGATCTTGTGTCTTAGTGGGGATCAAAAGCTTTGCTCCACATTTTGTACAAGCTGGAGACATGAAAAGGAAGGAAACTGGAACTGTCTCCACACTATATAAAAAATAACTGAATAGACTATACGTGCCCATACATGAGTATATTTTCCATGGATTAAATTAATTCCTCTCAAAATGTTTCAAAAAAGGATACACCAAATACAGAAAATTCAAATTCATTTTATCAGATGTTTTCAATTTCAACCTAATTTTAAAATTAATTGGAAAATTAATTACTTGGTAGCCTGGTGTGTTTTGGAAATACATATTTCCTTTCCAGGCAAAACTCTATATTCCACTTCATTTTTCTTGCTTTGAACAGACCAGCCATTTACCCCATTGTCACTCCCTTTTGACTCCACGGTGGGCAGGAACATAGTATGAAATTTAATGGAAGCTACATTACATTACATTACATTACAGTCATTTGGCAGACGCTTTTATCCAAAGCGACGTACAATAAGTGCATTCAACATAGGTCGGTAAGAGAACTACTAGTCACCAGAAATCATCAGTGCATTTCCTTACTAAACAAGCATTTAAGAGCATAACCAGTGCTACGGTATAAGTGCAGTAACATTAGCTACCTACTTTTAAGTAGACAAGTGAGACAAATAAGTCGATCAAAATAAACAAGAGCTCAGACAAAATAAGTAAGTCAGATAATCAAGCGCTAATAAACAAGAGCACAGGAACACTTAAGAGGAAGGGTCAGGATAGTGTTTCCTGAAGAGGTGGGTTTTCAGCCTGCGGCGGAAGATGGGCAGCGACTCTGCTGTCCTGACATCAGTAGGGAGGTCATTCCACCACTGTGGGGCCAGGACAGAGAAAAGCCGTGACCGC
>CABFOQ010021720.1:0-21193 GCA_900660455.1 Gephyroberyx darwinii | reverse complement strand
TACTGCATAGTATCTTTTGTAGTGTTTGTTTATACTGCCAGTGGAGTGGCTCCCCTAGCTGCTAAAAACCAGTAATCCCTGGTCACATGTTGGGAAGGAGTACTGCATCATCAGGCAAGGTGGCCAGGCAGATGAACTACATCTTAGTGGATCTTAATCGCTTGTGTCCTCGCTCTTTCTCCTCCGTTTGTTCTCTCATAACCCATCTTCCACAGAACCATCTTTGATTCTCCTCTGTTTCTGTCTCTCCATCTCTTTTTCTTTCTACTTCTCATGCAACATTAATGGATTATCCTTGATTTGATCCTTTTACTTTCTCCTATACTTAGTTTTACAATGTACATCTGTGACTGCTTTCCACTTTTTCCTACACATATTATTCTGCTATTCCTCACTAGAACTCTTAATAGTATATCCTTAAATCCTATCCCCTCTTAAGTTTTGGAAACACCAGGGTTTCCCTCAGCACTTTATAGGCAAGGCGGGCCGCTTTAGTAGAACTGTTGGCCTCCTTGGCTGAGAAATTTCCACAATCAATATTTCATTGTTTTCATTAATTTCATTGGGACCAAACGGTCCAGAGTGAATAGAGCGGTTATCAGCGACATCTGCAGGCCAAAAGGTGTTAATGAAAGTAGAGGGGAGCATTATTTTTGGGAGCAGCTCTGTTACATTTTGATTAAGACACAATGAGCTCCACCACATCCTACATGTTGACAGTTTTTTGTATCTAGTTATTGGTAAATAAAAAAATGGAGATGAAATGAAACATTTACAACGCAGCTGTGATATTAAGGACCCCCCCATAATTACCTGGCTGGCCAGGGAGAGGATAAACGCCCAGTCCTCCTGCCATTGCTCCTCTTGAAGGGAGAAGTGCAGGCCGAAGCTCTGAGAGTACCACGACTCCCACTCCTTCCAACGTGTATAAAACCTACAAAACCCATCCCAAAGACAACATCTCCATCAGCAGGGTGACCACTGCTTTTTGCAAGTTACATTTAAGACTTTTAAAGACCTTTGTATACATAGTACTATTGCAATAAACATTGGAGGAGATCATCCCTTATTTACTAAGTATCCAAATCTACTGTATTTGACTGTCAGGGAAGTACAGATTCTGGCCAAGATTATCGGCACCCTTGCATTTTACGCAGATAACGAACATCTTCTGAAATAATCGGACATTGAAACTTTCGGTCTTTACAGGTTCATCTGTTTCATTTAGCAGCCCATCCTCAACAAAATTTTTATGGCTTCATTTTTCATAACTTTTCCAGTACTGGAAAACCCTTTTCAAATTTTCCTGGATTTCAATGACCGAAGGGACCCTGTGCCTCACCAGTGTGAGCAGTCGTGCAGGCTGTCGTGGAGGGTCTTGCGGAGGACAGAGTCCTTGTCATAGATGCCCCAGGTGGCCTGTAGTACAGAGTCCAGCAGACAGTCCCCGGCTGTGCGGTTCCACAAGGCATACAGCCGACTGTCTAGGCGTGTGCCCAGCTCTAGAGACCAGTTGATGACAGGAGACTCTTCTTCCAACTCTGTACAGAGACAGCCAAACCGACACAGAGGGGTGGGGGGGTAGAAACACCACAGGAAGATAGGTGACATGGTTAGCCACTCAACAATTCTATCAGGCTGTGTTCACGCTATTCCACTTTTGTCAAACTGCTAGCCCCCGTTTTAGAGTAAAGACAGGGGGAGCAGCTGCAAGGTGGACAGAAAGCGTTTTAGGCAGAACACAGCGCTTTCTAAAGTTGAGAAAAAATTTAAAAAAATTTAGAGAAGAAAAAATGTATTGTTTGTAAACTGAGACACTGGCCTTCACGCTAGGCAGCGGACAGTTTACATCAACAACAACCAGAATGTAAATGGAGAGAGTATCAGTAGAAAAGCTGATAGTAGGTGTTACTCTGATCACAAAGAGTCAGTATGGAAGCACATTGGCAGTGTTGTGGTGGTTCTGCTAAGTGCCAAAGAGTTATACATAACTGAGTTTGCTGATAGTGGCAACAACTGCTGTCGTTATGGAAACAAAGTGCATTGCACAACCCACTTATCAGAAGCTTTTCTACCAAGGAATAGTTGAACACGCCCTTACTTATTCCTCCATATGCAGCAACCAAACCCAGAGCATTTCTCCTCTGTAACCCAATTTATGGAAGCTTAAATAGGTCATAAGACTCCTGAGACCTAAAGTACGACACCAAAGACAGGCAGTGGGAGGATGTACACCATGCACGTGCATGCACGCACAAACAACACGTGCGCACACGCGCACACACACACACACAGCGAAGGCCTGGGAGTGTCATTGGGTAAGTGCGTAGGAGAGAAACCAGAAAGCTCAATTAGCCTAATTAGAGTGGGAACAGAAGAGTGAGGCAGGAGGTGGAGACAGGAGAACAGAGCAGCAGATTGGGGCTCCTACACCCAAGCTCCTCCTTCCTCTGTACCAGCTCATCTGAGGGCTGAGACTGGGTTCACCCATGTCAGGTCACGAATCAAAAGATAACCAATAGCCACATCATGAATTACATGACAAATCTAGAGGAATGCAGTTTAAGACTGGACCTGAATACATGCGATTGGGGATAGGTGGAGATAATACAAGAAATATTAGGGTACCTTTCTGTACATCGCGATCCAACACTTCATCAAACAGCTTCTCTTGGGCAGCAGGAGGCAGGTCTTCTATATCTGCAAAGATACATGGGAAAATTATATTTTTATGCCCATTATAACGTAATGGCTACACTGCACCAGAGGCAGCACAAACGGCTACAGTAATGACACAAAGAGGGGATGTCTTCTGGGATTCCATTCATTGGCTGACATTTCGTCAATGGCGCACTGTAAACATGAGCTCTGTACAACATGTTGTGTTTCTGTGTGTATTGAACTGTGCACACACACAGAGCCAGAACACTGGTGGCTATTCTCTGGCTCAATAGTGAATGTCACTGGCTTTGTCTGAAAGAGACACAGAGAGAGCGCTGCAGCTGGCCTGAGGCCAAGTTCAGTCTGCGCAGAAATACTTGGCATAATGTAAACAAAAAAATTCAAATCTAGCAGTGAACTCTGCATAACCCAGAGGCAGTGGTGGCTCTTAAACGGAATATAACCAGTAGCTCTGAAAAGCATAGTGCATATCATTTTAGTAAACACATTATGCCACGGGTGCAATGAGCTGCCGTTTCTCCAAGACGTGGTACACTACAAGGCGGGCCCTCATTCTTACAATCTCCTCATGGGGGGAAAAAAAAATCCAAGATCACACACTGAAATGGTGCACATTTACATCGTTTGGAGGGAAATTCTACAGATGAGCATGAAAATGAATCAGAAATATAATCCCAAAACCACAAGCAAGATTCCTTCTCCATTTTGTGTTGGCAAAAGTAAAGGGAGGGAGTGAAGGGAAGAAATGGAGTAAATGCAGTTTGTAATGTTCAACGTCCATCCTCATCTAGGGACAAGTAGACTATTTTTTAGGAAGTACAAGTAATGGGATTTCAATATAAAATTAGGAGAAAATACAAATTCTGCCAAAGGCATTTATTGTTGAATAGGTGAGTGTTATGATATGGAGAATTAGCAACAAGGTGAAAAAGACATTCTTCCTTTCATTCAACTTTAATAAGGCTAGAGGCAGAGCTTTTAGAAATTTAACAGCAGAGGCCACCTCAGCTGATTTGTACTAGTGGGGTTAAACTGACAATACAACGAAGGCCAACAAGTTAAGTGATGTCAGCTGCAACAGGTAGTCAGTAGAGTAGTCACCTGCAGGTAGGGTGAAGGTGACCAGGTCAGTGAGGAAGTAACAGGCGAAGTCTCCCTTGCGCTGGTGCAGCGAGGCCGCAATCTCCCTGCGGATCTGTTCTGTCAGCTCAGGGCACACCATGGAGGGGATGCACTTAGCTGCCTGCCGGTTCACCTGGGATGGACACATACATATTAATGGAAGCTAGAAGCAAGGATTGCTGGAGGATTGCTTAGGCACATAATAAGACATAAGCAATGTTTTTCATTTTTGCATCTACAGAATGAGAAACCAATCATTTTGACAAGGCACAAAAGGTTGTTTTTTTTAAGTCAGGTCAGAAATCTATTCAAGTAGAAATCCTATACAATATCATTGTACATATTTGTAGTATTGGATATTGAACACTGTCATATGGTTGTTTGCAGAAATGACTCATTACTCCCTACATGGAGGCAGTAAACAGGCCATCTCTTGTCTCCATTCAACCACCGTCACTTGTGTCATTGTGTGGCCTTCCGTGCCTTTCCTAATCACTGCTTGCCCTCCATGTATACCACATCATCTCTGTGGCATCATGTCCATTAGGGACCAATGGCAGGATTGCAGCCTGGCTAATCCTCTACCTAATCCTAAGAGTGCACTTCCCCTGTAATTATAGACATTATATCGGCTATATATTTTCCACTCCGTGCCATAACAATGACAGGCTTACGTGGTTGAAATGAAGAAGTACATAATAACATCTAAATTCCTGTGAACGGTTACAGGAACACTTCTGACTTCTCCTTAAATATTGTAACTACCCTGGTAGTTTGGCTTCAAATACTTCCCAAAGAAAGTCCCAATAGAAAGTCACAAAATTATTTTTCATAGGGCTAAAATGCTGATGCTATTATTCATTTGCCAATATGAACTTTAAGTGCATGTGTGTATAGAGGTGCATATGGAGCGGGTTGAATGGACAGACAACCTGTTAAATTGGCTCAGAATATAGTCATGGCTTTGGTTCCTCAAACCAGGTGGCATTACTGAAAACTATATATACGCACTCATTCCTTTCCGGTGCGGTGGTGAAAGCAAAGCCCTCTCCCCTGCCCTCTACCCCACCTATATGCAGGCTTACCTCTGTGAGGAGAATGGCCAGCATGTCCTGCCTCTGGAAGCGGATAGCCAGGTGGACCAGGGTGAAGCCTACGTCAAACGCTGAAGACCGATTGAGAAGACGCACCTCGTCGGCAGTGAGCTGCCGGGCGATGTCACCACTGGAGGACTTGTAGGCCTCTACCGCTGCCAGGTCTCCTTCTACCACGCCTGCAGCAGCATGGGAGAAGGAGAGTCAAAAACGTCAGGGAGTGGGAAACGGATGTTGGCATTAAGAGGGTAAAGATGGATCAGTGCCTCACTATATTGGTGCAGTCATTGTGTAGGGCTTTCACACAGCTGAATGAACACACTGGCAGCTGCTTCCCAAAGACTGTAAGGCTTGATATGTGTGGGGGTGATGCACAACCATAGTGTTTAAATTTCATGCTCAAGAAACAAGGGGGCGAGGCTGTTCCCTGAAAACAACAATTCACTTTAAGCACCTGTCATCACTCTAGTGTTAGCCTCTACACAGACAACCACTGCTGTCAGGCTGCCACTCCAACATAAGAAATAACAATACAAGCAAACCTACTGTGCCAAATACCTCGGTCTCCCTTTTAAATACATCTGCAAGGCAAAAATTCTTAATTTGGTCGACAGAAATGAGAATCCTTTTCAAAAGAGGCCTATGCTTTGGGAATGGATTAGGCCGGCTTTTGGAACGGCTCCAGCACTACGTCCCTGCTTGTAATGAAAAGCAAGATGTAACAGACAGCTTGTCATGTTCATTAAAAGCTCTACAGAATCACCCATCAAACTGTGAATACACATCATACTGTTCCCAGTCTCCACCAATTAATATTAAAATCTGAGGGGAATTTGCATGGCAAATTCCTAACACGTCAAGTGGAGAAAAAATGCAAGGCATGCAGAGTGAGCAGGGCTCTCTAGCACGTCAGGCCATAACTCAGATACGACCTCCAGGCAAACAGCTCTAGATGTAGCCACTAGATGACCCCAGTGTGAGAACAGTTATCACGCTACCACGTTACTACAAAGCAGAAAAGGAAGAACAGAGGTGCTTACAACGGCTTGCAGAACTGCACCAGACGGAAGACAGTTTGTGCACATTAAGTGTGTGCTTCCCCCCTCCTGAGGCCCTTGTCTCAACATCTGTTATAACTGAAATGAATGGCAGAGGTAGCACAGCGAATGCTGAAACACTGGCTAATATTAACCGACTCCCTGTGTGAGGACATTCTCTGGCAGTGCAGCAGAGAGTTATGACAAGTTACCTTGAGAGGAGTTGGATTGGAACGTGCCAAGAACATCCTGTCTCCTTTTAGTCATGCTGGGTGGCATTTTGAAAACACAGCTCCGTAAATAGAAGCCAAATGATTATGGTTGGCAAGTGCCACGTTTGAGACCTCATTTGAAAAGGTGAAGGATATTGTGAGCTTCAGTGGACAGGTGGGTGGATTAGGGCTGCACAACAGGGTTTAGTTTCCACAATCAACAATCCTATACTTTGGCAATATTGAAATAGTTAACTTTATTTCATGATGAAGCCTTGCTGTAGGTGAAAGTTGCAAAAAATTCTGTATACTATGACGGTTTTGTTCCCAACATCAACAATGCTAGTGATCCTAAATAATATTTTGTGATCACAATATCAAGCAAATTAATTGGGATCATAATTTTATCTGGGATCATGCAGTCGTATTTTAGCCTATTAGAGTTCTTAATCAATTGAATTGATTGAAATACTTTCAGTTTTGCTCATCAACAAGATCACTTTCAGGGCTCTAAGGCAGTACAGAGCATCTCAATGATCTTTCTCATAATCAAACTTGGAAAAATGTACACACTTGTGTTGCTTATGGGCAGTGTTACACAAGTGTTAACATGTTTTTATACAGACTCATATTCTCTGCAACAGGAAGACTTGCCGATTCCAGTCTTTGTTGGCGTAGTGAAACAAAAGAACAATAACAGTGTCTGCTTCCTTTTATGGAAAACTAGAATCAATGGGATCATCCAATTTTGGCCCAAATAAGCAGCACTGAAACAACATCAAACGTGGAATCTGGGGAACACTAAAGCGACATGAGACGAAGTTCTGAGACCTGAGGAAGTGCTTGGCCATAATAGGCTGCTTGGCTTAGTTACTTCCTCCATCGACAAACACTGTGCTCTCACTTTGAAGAGCCCAAATGTAGCACATGACTGAAACAACTCAGATCCCATAAACAAAACAGATACAGCAAGTAGCAAAGGCATTCGGCATAAAGTCATAAGGCAGTCAATGACCTGGAAAAGTCTATGTCAGACAGATGTAGGGTATAGGTGAATGACCTCAATGGGTCTCACTGTGGCCCTTAGAATATTATTTTCTATTCCTTGGCTGCAAACACCACATCCAGGCAGACGGGGCAATCAGTACAAAGTTCAGGCAGATGCTGATCACGTTCTATGCTCATGTATTTCTTTTTTTGACTGGTGATCATGTCTTGTCAAGGCTATTTTTGCCTCCTGGGTGCTTGGCTCAGCACATAAGCACCACTGTTTACAGGGTCTGTTGACTGGGAGCCAGGGGTAGTCTCTGATCCAGGGGCTCCACTCTCACTCTGCTGCCCAGACGGCCCCATTCATCCCCACCGTGCAGGAAGCACTCACACCCTCTCACTCTCTCAAAGACACTCTCACAGCACACAGCAAGGACAGGCAGACACCCAGGGGTTCAGTGGGGAGCTGGATCAAATTCCTACTAGCCATTTAGCTACTTGCTGATGCATCTTCATTACGCTGCAATTCAGCACCATTTTTGCTCTCTCATATATTTACTACAGCCAGGACTTGCCAAGCCCTTGTCTTACTTGCAAATAAAGGTAAAAATTCCTGTTTTATTATTGTGTACTCTAAAGTTTGGAGGCTAAACAATGGTGAATTTGCAGTCATTCATGACCAAAACACAAATTGTATACACTACTACACAACCTAGGCCTATGCAGGGTGAGTTCACAATCTGTACAGTACCAAAAGGAACTAAGAGGAAATTGAATCTACTACTACTGGGACCAAAACAATAAAACTATTGCCTCCAAATGGGGGCATTTCTCTCTACCGCCACAGAGCATGACATCATGGAATAAGGGCAAAAGTATTCTCACACATAATCACAGCCCAGTCAATGCCTTGACTATGTGTAATCATATTATTATGGAATGCACATGGAACAACTCACCAGCACAAGCACTGAGGAACAGCCAGTCTGTTTTCCTCATTCGGTTTTTAATCTGCTTTAGCTTTTTGAAGTCAACCTCTTGCTCCTCTTTGCTGCTCATGGCTCCAGCTGCTAGCTCTATCCTTTGGAAGTCCATTTTGACCTCCGCCTCCCTCTTGGAGGTAGGTGGGGACCTCCTCTGGCTCTGGCCTCCACTGCAACTCCCCCTCCACCAAGCCCTGTCCTCCTCATTGATAATGGACGAGGGCTCCGCAGGCTCAGCCAACTCTATGGCTTCCTGGTTGTTGGGCTTGGGGTGGTCGCACACAACGCACTTCCTGGTCTTGGGCCAGTTCTGGTAAGTACAAGTCGTGCATGTCCAGTGCTGCTGGTGGGTGTTGAGTCTATTCCTGTCGTTGTATTCCTCACAGGGGTCCACAGTGGAGTGGGGTGCTGGGCGGCAGCCTGCTTTGGAGCCTGAGGTCTGGGGGGACTCAGTGGGGCTGCACATCCTCTGGCGCTGGCACAGGCACTGTGTGCAGCGTATTGCCCGGGGCCAGTTCAGGTAGGTGCACATCTGACAGGACCACTTACTAGTGGTTTCAGCAGTGCTGGCTGGCCTGACCCTGGGCCTGGCACTGGAGTCTGGGCAAATGAAGAGGCTGCTGCCGCTCTGAGTCCTGGGAGGGTCCCACTCTTGGTCAGGGTCCAGAATAGGGCTGCTTTTGTAGGGTTCCTCTGTGATGATGGGACCCCTGGACCTCTGCGCATGGCACATGGTGCACTTGACTGCAGAGGGCCAGTTTTCATAGGTGCAATAGTCACAGGTCCATTTCATCCTCTGGTCTGTCATCTTGGATCCTTCCTCTAGGTCAAGCTGTAGCAATAACACAATCACAGATGGAGCATACACAAAAATCATATACCTTATGTGGATCCTCCCCGAGATCAATAAATACGAAAGTACTAACGGTACATTTTTAACGTAGCCAAATCAAACGTGGAGATTTGATTTGATTTCTCCTGGGCAAGCAATGTACTTTGCCCAGCAACTCATAAACTGATAGAACTGGTTGGTCATCTTTACGGGTGCGGTGTAGTTAAATCACTACAATTGTCTGTCAACTGTTCATTACCGGACACATTATTGAGGGTGGTTGACAGGGTTGATCCACGAGTGGCAGCTTTTTCGCGTTACCTAGTAATGTTACACTTCTTAGCTTTAGCTTGCCTGCTAGCTAGAGAGCTAACCAGCTAGCTTACATATCAACTTTTAACAAAACGAATTCATTACACATATAACCAATAAACGAGAAAAATATTAATATGTTTAACAGAAAATTGGCAAACTCTTACCGTTTCGCGGTTGTGCTCTTTTCTCGAGTACTGCCGAAAACCACAACAAACCCTCCCTGTGTCCAGTACTCCTCCTCCTCCTCCTTTATCAAACCTTTCCCAATCCAAGTTATTTCGACCCCTTACTCGCTCACATGTTTACCTTTCTAGACCCGTTAACCTCTTGCAGAATAAACCACATATTGGCAAAGCCTCTGTCTGCCCTGAATCATGTTGCAAGTCCACCACACTCCATGGTTTACATCGTCGCTCTGTTGTTTAATGGCGGCGACAGAGACAAATGAGTAGCAGAGCCAAAATAAACGCTAGCAGAGCACAGGCAGACTTCGTCACTAATCATCTGGCTCGGCGCACAATGTGATTGGATCAGTTAAAATGAGAATACCGTGTTGCCTTCAAATCTATCGGAAATACAGGTGTTATAATCTCAGTGCAAATTAACGACCAATCAAAGTAGTAAATAGGACTAGGAAAGTGGGCGTTTTCTATGATGTCCGTGTTGCCGAGATTTTACGTTTCGGGCAGAGCGCATCAGAGCCGCGTCAACAACTAATGGTAAACATGATTGATTTTCTATGTTATATGATATATTTGCTATTCTATGAAAATAATTAGTATTGCTGTATGATTTTACTGTCCCTATTTGATTCATTTTAGTCCATTATGTTATTATTTCCGACCAGAAGCGCTTGAATGCGCAATGTAAATTGCATTTACGCCTTAAGAAAAATACGAAAACGTACGAGTTTACGCGGAACACGCAAAGGCAGCATGTCTCCAGCATCCGCGAGCTGCTCATGATTATAGTAGTTGTGGAATAAAAATGTTATATGATTTCATAAGTAAAACATTATCTACAGGGATATAGTGGAGGGTAAACCTAAACCCATTTTACTTTGCACCATTTTATTTGCAGAATAGAGTTCACCCACCTTTTTAAGTTTATATGAAGATATGGCCTCTAAAAACATAAATGAATGCTTTGATGACAATAGAATGGATAATTGCTGATGGTGACTGTAACGTATGGATGCTTTTCGTTTTTATTTTATAACTATGTCATATTTTGGACACGCCTCCTGTCAAATTACGTCACAGAAAGACATGGCAGCCTACTTGAGCCGGCTGCATCACGTTTCACTCCACGTTTCAAACGTCGATAAAGCAGCTCACGACCTTGTCTCTAAATTCAAGTTTAATTTGTTTGCAGCTAGACTAACCGACAGGTTCAGGCAGTTGGCTTTCAGAAAAGGAGCGGCGGTATTCGTCGTGAATGAGAGATTAAACCAGCCTGCTCTGAGATGCGCTCCTCATCCAAACCGGAATAACCGCGGGACATACGCCAAGGACAACCATGTGCAGTGTCTTTACGATGTCAGCCCGCAGTACTCCGTGGATACTGTATGCAATGTGTGTTTCGAGGTCGAGGATGTGGAAAGGTCATTCAAGGCTCTTCGAAATCAAGGCTGCGATTTCCTGGTGCCCCCGACGGCGGTTCAGGACGAGAAGGGACTGGTCACCTACTCTGTCGTTAAATCCATCGTGGGAAATGTGTGCCACACACTCATTGACAGGACTAAATACGAAGGGGGCTTCCTAGCTGGGTTCGATGACATTGACAACGTTAGCAACAGCAGTTTGGCAGCTGCCAGCAGATCTTGTCCAGTCACACATTTTGATCACATAACCTATGCTTGTCCGAGGAAAACAACAACCCAGGTCATGCAGTGGTACGAGAGGCTTTTTGGCTTTCAGAGGTTCTTCATTGGTAGGTGAGGAACAGTTTAGTCGATTTCCATTGCAAGACATCCCACTGATCTGCTCTTTATTCTGTTCAATTTGACTCATGAATGATACAGTTGCCTGTTTGTTTTCCTGAGTAGTAATGAAGATGTGGATGAAGGTTATGTCCTAAAAGGCGATGGCATTGGACTACGTCTTACTGCAATGGAGTATTGGAAATGCAGTAAAAGAGGAATCACGCTTCCCTTTGTGGATAAGAAAGAGCCTGACTGCAAGTTCGTCATTGCAGAATCACTACCTGATCAAGGTAACAGCCGTCATTTCATTTTACAAGGTTATATTAGATTATATTAGATTAGAGTCTTCAGTTTCCACCGTAACTTATTATATTATTACCCATTCTGTATCCACACAGTTATGTGCATGTTGTTGGTGTATTTGTGTGTGCCCTGATTTCAGGCAGGAACCAGGTTGACAACTTCTTGAAGCAGCACAGGGGTCCAGGGATCCAGCACATTGGACTGTACACACAAGACATCATCTCTACTGCACATACAATGGCCGAAGCTGGCGTACAGTTCTCCTCCCCTCCTTCTGCCTACTACACTGAGGTTTGCCTGACATTTCTAAGAATTGCACCATGACTCAACTCCCATAGAAAACGGTCCAACGATGACTCAGTTACTACAGGAAATGGCTCATGTATTATTCACCAAGTTTAGTATTAGATTGTTGAATGTAATGTAATGCAGATTAAAGCCACACATTACAAGCTCAGGTTTCTCTATAAATAGTGAGACAGTAGTGCTGCACCTGACAGCTAAAGAGTTTTGTGGCGTCACAAATAGTTTTCGATCATTTTCAAATTGTCAGTAGGCACCGTTATGGCTAATGGTATAGAACGGGGTATGAGCGCTGTTGGAAAACTTGTGTTGTTATTTCTGCCAATGTGGTTAGCAGCCTCTCTACCTGTCCTCTGTGTTGTGACAGGTGGGCAAACAGCAGGAGATAGAGGAGGCAGGACACAACCCCCAGATGCTGGCCCAGCATGGCATTCTCCTGGATACAGACCTGCGCCAAGATCCCTCATCACAGACCGCATCCAGTGAGAAGAGAAGGTGAGAAGCAATGTATTATAATACATCTCCTGCTGAATCCAGTAGTGTATCCAGTCAAGGTCTCTGTTATGGTTATCGTAAGAAGACTCACTCCTTATCTTATTGTCCTATTCCAGACATCTCCTCCAGGTGTTCACCAAGCCCATCTTCGCAGAGGACACCTTCTTCCTCGAGCTGATCGAGCGAAGAGGGGCGTCGGGCTTTGGGGAGGGGAACATCCGAGCGCTGTGGAAGTCGGTGCAGGCGTACATGGAGAACGACGGGAGAGTCTGAAGGAGAGAGCACTCCAAAAAATGTGCAAACGGCTCAACATTAGCCACTCAGAGCATTTTTAACTGTTTCAGTATAAACTTATTTAATGTTTTTTCCTTGTATGTATAAATGTGTGAGCACGTTTTGGGGGAAATTATGTCACATATGTGTAAAATATTGACTTCAATGTGTAGTTTTCCTCAAAGCATGCTTGTATGTTGACGATGGATTTACTGTTAAATCTCAGATAGATATTGCACTTTCAACAACCAAAGTACAAAATATATATTGTATTTCATTTGTACATCTACACATGACTGAACTGACCAGATATATAAAGTAACACTGTGTGCAAAGTGGAAGAGAAAAAGTTACTAGTTATGCTGCACATGAAATGTTATTCTGAAAATATACTTGCAGTTGCATTGTAAGAATTCCTTTTGAATTCCTTTCAGTGTATCAAAGCAAACTGGCGTTACCAGACCAACCGTCATTTACAGTAAACCGTGAAGAACAATACTATTCTGTTCTCCCTGTGTTTCAAATAATGTGAGTGTCAGCCCCTTGACTCTCTGTACCATCTTAATAGAAAGCCACCAGTGTCCATATGCATAACCTGTCTTAGAAGAGGGACGTTGACTAGTTTGTCATAGTTGAGTTGCATAGTCATGTGACCACTTGACCTGACCAACGATACAAGATTGATAGGAAACATTATGCATGGGGAAAGTTTGTTGAAAAAGAAGACGGTGATTATTAGTTACTTGATTTTCATACAAACTTCATAATAACTCAGGACAGAAACTGGTCTCAGCTGAACTCCCCTTTGCTCCTGCAGGCCCCTATCCCTTGCTTACACTGTGAAAGAGTCATTTGAGCAGTTACTGATGGAACAGCTGCTCCTCTTTCCAATGCTTGTAAACTATGAGGGTTTAGTGATGTGCATGATTTGGCAGAAAGATGGCTTTAGAGCCTCTTAAGAAGGGATCCTAAAATCCATTGAGATGTGCCAGTTCAATTAACTTGGATATGAACATTATGAGCTAAGGATTAGTTGGATAAATATGGGTAGTAGCAGTGTAATTTAGATGGTTTTCTATGAAAACCATGTGCTCTTTTCATGTTCTCACTCTACATTAGTTTCAGTAGACCTCTATCCCATAAAGAGTCAGAGAATAATTTGCACAATATCCTGTATTTGAATGCTGCAAGCTGCAGCCAGTAAATTCGTAACTGCATGTACTTCTGCATTTTGTCAAATGGTGTCACTGTGTTTCTTTCACTTACTTACAAGTGTCACACTCTTGGCCCATGTGAATTTAAAAGACCTGACTGAAAAATATTGGATTTGTGTACATGAATGGAAAGCTCATGAATTCTATGAATGACACATAAGAGTAGTTGAATCCTCTCGTAGCTTTGGGATTGATTTACGGGACAGTATTGACAGAGTTCAAACGTTCTATTAAAATCTTAAATTAAATGATCATGAATTTCTGAATGGTAGACAAACTTCTGTGATGTTCAATTACATCAGGGATAAAGAACATTAGCTGTTCTTTAAAGTTAAAAGGGTTAGAAGGGTTGGCTTCTGTAACAAGAGTCCTTTAGCCATCTGTCTGAGGCCGGTGTGAACCACAGATGGCATACAGTATTCTGCATGGGGTCTCCGGACTGGGACTTGGAAGCTCACTTCCTATTTAGTGTTATCCATATGGTAGCTGCGGGCTACATTTGATCAATGAGGAATGACAAAAGCAAGTAAATGAACATTTTTCCCTGAAGATACCTCCATTATATACAATCTATCTATCTTTACAATTCTGTTCTATCCTGTGGTCTTTTCTGTACACCAGTAGGTATGATTGGTCAATACTGCCCCCTATGGTTCCATTAAACACAACACAGTCACATACTGCTACACTTGTTGAATGGTGGGACTGCTATTCTGTTACGACCATTTAAGTAATCAAGCTGTTTTAATACTGACTCTCTCACAGGATCATCCATTTAGGACAACTGCTAGGGTTTGTCATGCCACATTTAGGTATTCAGTTGGTAAATCTATGGATGGTGCAGAACACAATCCAGACACCTGATGGGGTCTTGGTAATAACAAGTTGGTCACCCCCACAGCGTAGCCTACATAGGGGTAGAGACAAATCCTTGGTGCCCTTTAACACAAGGGGCAGACAGTCTGAACCTTTTAGGCGGACAGTCTGCCATACTGTAGGAGATTAGTGACACACAACAGATGTTTTCCTTTGATTAACAATAGTATCTGCCAGGGGTGAGCCTCAGCTCCCCACCCCTCTGAGGCCTACTGTATTAATGTCAATCCCCACAAAGTAAATGAACATATATGATGTGACAGCAATGATCTTTTTTTTTTTTTTTTTTTTTAAAAGATATATCTTTGCTGTTCTCTTTGGTCTCCCAGAGTACTACTCTTGGGAATCCAATTAAGATCCAATGCTGTACTACTAAAATCATACTAAAATGACTAAAATTAGCACAGTTAGGGTAAGCTGCATAGTGTTTTGCTGAAAATACTGCCTTGTTATGAAGAGCATATACAACAAAAGAGTGCTTTAAGAGTGATATATGGGCTGGGTGGGGTTTTAATGGTGTTTAGATTTAGATTAAATTAAGTTACATTTAAAAATGAATACAATTTAAAAGCTACAGCTTTGATCTGAAACAAGATGACAGTTGATGGTGTCTGCCTGTACTAATTTGACTGAGGTCACAGCACATATTAGCCCTAATAGTGAATACTTGCCTCCTTAGCAGGCAGACCCATGAATGCCATGATAAAGAAAGCACTTTCTTTACTCCCTGGAACGAAGAACATCTGTTTGTAATAAATGTATTTATTTAGGACAACCCCTTATAATTTGGATAATGGTGGCTGTTGGTTATTACACACACGCGCACGCACACACACACACACACATACACACACACACACACACACACACACACACACACATACGCACACACACGCGTATGAGCGCGTTCATACACTTGGAAACTCTTATCATGTAACACCGTTGTCTATAATGTACATCACAAAACTGTGATTACTTTTCATTACTGCAGTGAGGATCAAACCACTAGTTAGGGGAACACAAGGAGAAAAGTGATGCAAACCCCTTACAAATACTCATCTTTTACTCTGTCCCTCCCAACTATATCAGCGATAATATACCAATAAACGACAAGGAGTGAAGAAATCCACATTAAAGTGAAATATTTAGTGTTGGAAGCTAAATCGTTAGACCCCCCGCCCCCTGTAATAAGTGGTATGTCCTAGTGTATGTTGTCACGGCGTCATTAGCGTGCAAAGTTGGGCACTAGTGCACTGGGGCAATGTTGTAGTTGCAAGAGCTGCCTGGAGCAGGACGAGAAGTTACTGCTCGTCTAGCTTCCTGTCTGACGCCTTGTTTTGCCTTTGTGCAAAAACAAAACTCAAGATGGTCAAGCGCAACTAACCAACTGCTGGTGTGTCAGTCGTTGGGTTCCCGAGATGTTCACCGTGATGCTTGTGAGTGATAGTTTTTAGCAAAGTAATGTTACTTTCTGAGCTAAGTTACCTTAGGAACTGGCTAGCCAAAGTGTTCCAGTCCATTGAGTGTGGGAATACTCCTCGGTATTTTGAAAGTATGCGATTCACATGCATGGCGATTTATATGTGTGGTGATAGTTTGTAACAAGAAATAAAACAGACGTCCTCGATAGCAACGGGGTGTATCCTGCGTTGTGGGAAATGAACCTTGCTCGCATTCACTTAGCTTAGCAAAGTTTTCCTCATGTGTCCACTGGCTTTGCTTTGTCCCCTTTTGTCTTGTATGGGTCATGGAGGTTACTGCTTCTCTTGGCTGCTTGCAATGAAGGTTTTCTGCTCTTTCTTTTATATGTCTGGAGTAAGTTGACATAGTTTGCTAATGGGATTGTATGATGAAATGTTGCCTGAGTAGATTAGTTTAATAATACAGAACAGCTGTCAAAAGCAGGTTTACTGAATCTGAAAAGTGTTATACAGAGACTTAAAGACTTATTGCTGGCAACCATCAGGGTGTTTTTCATATTCCTGCCAATATGATTGTATTCATTGTACAGAGTATCCACCTTCTTGGTTTAACTCCAGAGAGTGTGCTTGTCTTGTGTTGGCAGCTGACAATAACTTATAAGCGTAAGGCGTTGACTAAATCGGACTAGATGACAAGCTACCAAGTGTTCCATGAAGTCTTTGTAACATGTGGCATTATGAAATACCTTCCTTTGCTCAAAAGCATTTTCCTGTGACTTGCCAAGCCTTGAATTGCTGGCAATCCGCTCTGAAGTTGGATTTGGATGCACATACTGCACACACATAGTGAGATAGGTCAGTGTTGTTTTGCAGCTGTTAAATAACTCTGACCTCCACAGCCCCGGGTTGATGCATCCATACGTGAAACCATAGTATTTGTCCTTGTCATTTTCGTTGTTTAGTCCCTCTTGCTGGTATGTTACAGTTTGTGCCGTTGCAGAGGAATGTTGGCTTATCTCTATCTAGCTAACCTTCCCCTCAGGTATGAAGACAGGCCTGGCTGACATACCGTCCAACAGAATTGGCGAATTTAGTACTCAGCACAAACACAGCTGAACTCTTGTCTCATGTCCCACAACCATGATCATGACTGCTGAAGTGCTTCTGTAGCTTATAGATACGCAGATTTGGTGAAGTGGAATAGAGAAAGCAGTCACGTAGTAGGCTTTATGGTTGGCGTACAGATGTTCCGATTTTTCGTTTGTGCAAGTACATTTCATATTTTGTCATCAGTAGTTTGTGGCCTTTTTCTTGAGCTCAAAATCCTGTTTGCTCTGTAGCCTGTGTGTAACATTCTGTGAGCTCCCGTCACACCAATTTGCGTGCCAAACTCATTTCCCTTTCATGAGGGATTTTGGAAAAGGAGTGTAAGGGACTGTTTGTGCTGGTTACTTGGACTATCTCAGTTTTCAGGGCCTTTTCTTCGGTACTGAGAGGCCTTCACCTGGAGAGCTGGCAAGCGAAGTCCCAAAACTGTTGAAGCAATTTTAGTTGAAGCACAAAGCAAGTGGCCTATCACACTGTGCAGATGATTCCTCCTTCCTTGCCCGTATCACTGAAAATATTTAGACATTCTTTGAAGTTCTCTGAGATCCTGTGTATCATTATGCCAAAGTTATGACATTGTTCAAGCACTATCGTAAAAAAAAAATAAAAAAAAATGCTGTTCCTGTGTTTTTCAAGTTCCTATGTCTGGTCAGTGGAAATGCACTGTGGGGGAAGGGATGAAATCCTGCACGTAAAACACAAGTGCTCCTTCTCAAACTCATAATTTTGATTGAATACAAGTAGGCCTGTGGATACGACTTACTCCAATTTTAGGCCCATTAACGTGCAATGCTACTCTGCCGTGGAAGTAGAGGCACGCTGCGTCTTTGACCCTTTGTGATTAACAGACTTTTAGATTTAGCATTTACGCGGAGACAACATTTCTCTCCGGCTCGGACAGGTTTGCTGAAAGCCGTGTTTGCAGACCTCAACGAACCTCTTGTTCTGAACAAATGTATACAGTGCAAGTGATTATGTATGAGATAATTAAACAGCAGGCCTTCTTTAAAAACGTAGGCCTCCTTGGCTGCCATGCATAGCCTCGCTCAGCCTTTGTGTTTATGGTAAGTGGGCAGCTGCATGCTTGTGAGACCATGGCTCTACCCCAGGCCCTCCACCAAGCCTGGTCTCCACTATTGAAGCCTCTCAGCTATGCTCATTTCTGACTATTCACTCCCTGCTTTAAATGTAGAGTATGCCTCCTGTTTGACATAGCCTAATTTCTGTGAAAATGTAGGCAGCTGCAGGCTACGCCCTATAATGTGTTTCATATATCCAGTTTCAGTTAGTCAGTCGTTGCGAAACCCGATGGCGCCTCCCCCTTTGTAGCCACTAATTGATGACAACATTAACAAAAAAGGTTCCAGGTTTCAAAAAATACCAACATTTTCACAGTGGAAATGATGCACAGTGCTGCTGTTTTATCAATCATTTGGTCTTCACGCGCCCTCGGTGTCCTGCTCTTTATGATGTGGTCTGTCACCACCACCAACCGTCATTACATGCAACACTGCCTGACTGTGCATTAGCCAAATATAAGCTTTGTAGGAACATGCATGACTTTTACCCAGCGTTCTTTTCTCAAGCAGCCCAGTGATGAAGGGCAGCACAAACCCCTCAGCTAGGTTTCAGGTTAGACTGTCTCATGTCTCTGTCTCAGGTGCTCAGCAGATGCTCGGATTACTCAGAGGGCCACAATCCGGGGATTGTTCTGAGCAGGACACAGATCCAACTGCCATGCATGCAGCAATGTCAAAGGAGGATTTATGGGAATTCAACTTCAAAACTATTTGTTTCCAAAAAGTAACAAAACGTAATAGGTTAGAGTTGTATAATGTGACTCTAATCTCAAGGGCTAACTTTGAACAAGGCTAAGAAGTTAACTGGTGCATTATTGATACAGTTTTATAACTACTTAACAAATGGCATTGCTCAACAGTCTTGATTGGGCCTATATAATGTGGCACAGCAATGGTGTCAAAAAGTGTTGTTTACCACTAGTTCTCCAAGTGCCATAAGATGGATTAGTATTAGCTTTAATGGTCAGAGTCAGACTCAAAGCTGCTAGATCCTTATGTAATGTTGGCCTAACCCATGGGATTACAGTCTGAGCAATGTATAGAAAAGCTGCTCTAATTGGAAAATTGCGTTTTAAAGCTTTCTTAAAGCCCAGACAATACAATAGCCTTCTAAAGTCTGTACTCTTTCTGGACTTATCTCTGTTTATTCTATGCCATAGAGGCTCATTTACAATGTTCTACTCCAGTTTTACAAATGCAAAAAAGCCATTGAAAGCCAGCTCGGCTGACTGTAAATTATGCCTACGCTTCATATTTGACCTAATCGACTCTGGTTTCCTCTCTTTTCCTGTCTCGCATTTATGTAAGCTATGCGATAGCTTGCAATGTTTGACACCCTAAAATAACGTTGTGGTGACCATAAAGGAAGTTCAAGATGGCACTATTGTAGCCCTGTAGGAAGGTCCCTGTCACTGCTGATGTCATGGCAGCCGGTCAGTCAGTCTGCAGCCTGTTTGCATGTGGTGGAGAGTCAGATCTGAGCGAACGTCCCACAACACCCTTCCCCTACTTGGAGATTAGACTTCTCAGCTGTCACGGTGGCTGCCGCCCCGACCCAGATAAAGACCTATCGGTCCCCAGAAGAAGGAAGGTTCTCACTGTTTCCAGATAACAGCAGCATCGTTGTGAATGTGAGCGTGTCTGACGGCAGAGGGGTAGAAACATCTATTTGGCAGAAATTGTAATTCCATGAGCTAGACACCTCGGTCATCAGACTGCGAGTCTGAAGTGAGCGCACTGGGTGTACCCACCAGGCATCGGAGACGACTACAGGCGCATGTCTTGGTACTCCCCATACATTTGCATTACAGTTTCATCCGTGCAAGAGAAAGCAGAGGCCATTTACCAAACCCCAAGGAGGATGCTTCTCGGCACAGGCGTGTTTTCCATTCACAAACTGTCACACAAGTTTGAATGGATTTCAAAGGCTGTGGGACTAGGTTAGCCTCCTCTAATTCTATGTTGTTCAACTTCTGTTACGGAGCCACGAAATCTTCATAATTGCGTTAGAAACCTCTCCCACTTAAAGCGCTCGGTTTAGGTTTGTGGAAAACAAAAGTTGAATGCAGTCGCCTGAGTGTGAGAATGATGAGTAAATAGTTGGGATTCTCCAAAACTAAGAGTAATGGATCTTGTTTACTTGCTTATATTGTACTTTATTCTTTATTCTAGAGAAGGAAAACATCATTGCTCATTATTTGGTGTCCTTTTGTATAGTGTAAGATAGTGTTAAAAAGCTTTTTCTCCCCTGTTGCATGTTGGGATGTGTCATCGAGTGGAGTCACACCAAAGAAAACACTCTGGACAGGATCTTTGCAGAAAAAAGTGTGGCTATTTATTTACAGTGACTGAGAATAAAGGACAGAAAGTACAGAAATAGAGAATGCACACCTTCCTCTCAGCAGAATCTGGCTGGTTAACAACCCTACAGGGTGTATGAGCAAGTTTACACTAAAATGTTGTGATTGTTTATTTGGAGATAGTTTGCTAAACAGCATTCCCCCTCCAACAATGCGGTTTCTTGGACAAGGTTTATGTCTTTTCCGTGTCAGTGCCATCTTCACCAAGTCATTAAGGGTAATGTATAAACGACCATTTCCTTCACCCGGTACATCCCTAGTTATCTCTGCCTTGGAACTCAGACCTGTGTGGTTAATGGTCACGCACAGTAAAGGCTAGCCTGATGTGGTCCAGCTCCATACTTTGATCTGCTCTCTTCTCTTCACAGAGGCCACAAGTGAAGGCTGCCAGGTGTCCTCGATCTGCATCGCTCTCCTTGTAGAACTCAGTTCAAAAGATTTCCGTCTAAGACAACATGAAGTCGTTTTGCTGATGTGTTAGTAATGTTAGTTAGCAAGTGTTAGTAATGGAAATCATATGCTGCATGCAAACCACCACAAGTCTGTCAGCCGCATCAGGGTCTTGTGATGT
>CABFOQ010021719.1:0-22418 GCA_900660455.1 Gephyroberyx darwinii | reverse complement strand
CACATACTGTATTCATACAGTACTGCCAAATCATTGTGGTCCACCAATGGCTTCCTCAGCGTTGTTTGAGCCTCTCTGCAGTAGCCGTCCTGATGTCAGCTTCGGCTAATCTGGCTGGATAAAAGCAGTTCAGTCCCATACCATACCCTGCTAACACACACCCACACACACCCCCCCACACACACACACACAGTACAGATTACGTACACATTTGCGTTTGGGTTTTCTATAAACAGACGGCGCTAGAATTGTTTTTCCGACAGCTCTAATAAAGCATTAAAGGAGAACATTATGGCTCTATAGCTCCAAGATAGGTGTCCAAATAGACTAGGTGGCGGTGTACATTTCTAATGAAAAACATCATTTCTTTTTTCATTAAATTACAATTTTGATTGCCTCGTGTGTTATTGAAAAGTCTTCATGGAAATGCCAGTGTTCATATTCATATTTATGAGTGTGTGTGTACGACTGTACTAGTCGGCTCGGCGTACAGATAGGATATGATTAGGCATGACATGATTGGCACATCTGATGCTGAATTCCCTTCATGCGTTTGACAGCTCCTAAATTAGCATGCAGAGTGGGATGCGACCTCTACCCTCAGCACCTGTTACTGTTGTTACTGTGCCTCCCTATCTGCTTTTCCTCTTTTCCTCTTTTCTGTCTCTTACATCACTTTTTCTCTAACTCTCTCCGTCTCTGTTTCACCGTGTCTAATAAACACTCCCTCTGCTCCCTCAGCCTCTTTACACACACTCCCTCCTCTTTCACTGCAAAAATCTTTAGATTTTTTAAATCTTTAAAAAAAAAAAGTGAAGAAGAGAGAAGTTTCCTCGATGTTAATGGAGTGTTCAGTGTCACTTCAGTAGACCTTTGCTGTCACGGGGGCTTGAACCCGGGGGCAGTCTCACTACACCATCCTGCTGCCCTATCCTTGCCTCCTGTCCCTTTGCAGTTCCCTCTGACTGTCCATTCATCTGCCTGCTCTCTGCTTTGCTCTGCTCCCGTAGGAGTTGATGACCAAATTGATAACCGAGACTCCCGACCATCCGATCCCTTTTCTCATTGATCACCTGCAGACCAAGCAAGGCAGCCCTGGCAAGCTGCAGAGAACTCTGTCAGGCTCCGCAGCACTGTGGGCGCAGGGCTCCACAGGTGGGTACACACACATTCACATGCACACACATGCAGAGGTAGGTTTTAATTTCTATCTTCTTTAATTTCTATACTCTACCTTCTCAGCCCACACACACACACAACATATATATATATATATATATATGATATTTTGTTGATAAATGGCAGGTGATTCAAAGGCAGCCGTTAGTTTCTGTTAGAGGGACAGAGAGTAAAGCACTTTGGAAGAGCTTTGAGCTGCATTTGTGCTGACTATAATTTTTAGTCTTTTTTTAAAGGTAGGTTTTGTCTTTCATCATCTTAAAAAAAAGATGATGAAAGATGCTTCAATATTGCCTCTTATCACTCCACTCTCTGTACTTTACATGTCCTGCTATTGCTGAACAAGAATATTGTGACTAATTGATTCTGTCTCTCCCAACAGATAACAAAAACACTCGAAGAGAGTACAATAACTATGAGAAGCCATGGCAAATTCACCCTAAGAAACCGAAGAAATCCAAGAGTGATCTGGCTGTCTCTAGTATCTCCCCTCCTTCACCAGAGTCCAAGTCCTGTGAGTTTCTTTTTTAAGCCATCAGCAATTCTCAGCAAAGTTTACGTGTCCCTCCAGGATTTCCAGATTTTGTTGATTGCAAGTTGTTGCAACACAAATTCAACCAAAAATGCAAAGTTGGCCTAAAAACAAACAAACAAATGCAAAGAAAGCAATAGGGAACATCACAAAATGCAGAGAATATACAACAAATCTAACATATTTAGTTACAATAATAAAAAAAAAACATGACAGTCTTGGTTTGCCATGCAGCCAGCAGCAAAAAAAAACCTGTCCACTATTGTTTTTCACTCAGAAAACCTCTGTGCTCTGAAACAGCTGGTAGCTGTCATGGCAAGTTTCAGTAAAGGATACTAAAGTCTGTATAAACTACACTGCATCGTACACCCTCTCCCTCACGTATGCCCCTGCAATTTTTAATATAGGGTGGTACAGTTTTGATACCTCTTGTACCCCAATTACACACCCCATTGACTTTAATCTCCACTTTTAATTTGATATAATTATATCTAATTGAAATTAGTCACAGTGTATAGTCCGGTAGCCTCAGCCATTGTAGAGTGCCATTTTTTACACTGCTGCTGCACTGTTGCATTATTACATAATCCCAACATGATTTTTTCAGAAATTCCTGCAGTTAATGCAGGGTGGATGCAGTTTAACGTGCTATAGGCATGATGTGAGAGTAAAGGGTGACGCTGGAGACTATGAGGTTAGGACAAATGGGGAGCAGGCAGACGTCACAGAGGCAGAGACCACTTCAATAATTCAACATTGTGCTCCATCTCTGCCAGATCAAGTCTATTTTAGGCCACGGTTCGAGCATTGCTCACAATCAAGAGGAAATGGTTGTTAGGATGAGTGTGTGTAGTGAGAAAAAAAGAGAGAGAGAGACAGAGGACACACAAGAAAGCGAGAGAGGCAACCTCAGACACATGGCATGTAGAGATGCACTTAAGTGAGGAGCATGTTAACAGAGTTCCTGGTGCCCCCTCGGTAATGTCAGATAGGTTGACTCAAAGCCAAAGGGCTCCAAAGCTAAGTCAAGTCATATTAAAAATGCATACATAGACATTTTGTGTGCAGAGCTCAGGAAAAATATAAAGGAAAAGAATTGCCTCTCATCAGTGTTGTACAGTACAGTATTGTATTGTACAAGAGCTGTTGTGGATTCATGGAAGTTCCTCTTGCTGATTGGCTGATGAAAACAGATCCCTCACCATTACTTGGGGGCATTAGGCTTCCATTGCACCAACAGATCTGTGTACAGTACGGTAATGGGTTAATGTGCTTTGCCCTCAGTTCTATTTGATTGATGCTTTAATGGGTGGTCACAGCGGGAATTGAATCCTTAACCCTTAATCTGAGCTATTAAGCTACCGCACAGCACTGTGCAGCAGCAGCACAACACACACAGCCATGCAGCTAGAGGACTGCTTGCTCGTAGTGATAAAAAGGAATTTTTTCTGTATTTGGCAGAGATATTTGCTCTCTGTTTGTGGTTGTTACAATGCCAAGCAGCTTACTCGGGGTAGAACAGGGTAGAAGTGATAGTAGATGGCAGACTGCAGCAGCAGCTCTGTCTGTCAATATAGTCACAAACGCGCGCGTGTGTGTGTGTGTGTGTGTGTGTGTGTGCGTGCGTGTGCGGGTATGTCAGTGTAAACAGAATTGTGACTCTTATGCTCTTCACCAGTCAACGTCTATCATATATGTAACATTCAAACATGCGTCACATTTCATCTAGAATCCTTTGTGATGTATTCTACTAAACATGTTATTAGAAATGTAGCCAGTGGTTGAAACAAGTACATTTGTTTGGCATCTCATCACTACCCAGTGGCCTTTTATGTTTCAACTACAGCGATGTTGGAGCATAAGAACGTTTGATATGGATGAAGTACAAGTAATCCCATTCCTATAAGAGAACCTCTCCCTGTCCCTCTATAAATAATGTTCCAATTCATGAATTAACCATCATATAGAGGCTGAGGGACACTGCTGGGGGACGTGGCTAGGATGTCATACAGTATGTGGGTCATTTCCTGCTCCTGTTTGAGCTATTTTGAAAACTTAATCAAACAGAATCATAGGCACTGCCCCCTGGACCCTGGCCAGTGAGCCCTGTGCTTCTGGAAGAGATTGATTTTTCTCCAAGCATTTCCGTTCAACTGTGTCCTGCAGCAAAAAGCAAAAAAAAGTTTTGACAAGCATCACATCATAATGGCATCCTTTTTATATGGAGGTGGTTCAAAATATTTGTTCTGTATTCTGATGGTGGTTGTGTTCAGAAAATTCAGACAAGGTTGATCTGTGGTGGTTGCAGAATAGCTCACAGATATTTGTGCTTTTGTTTGTATTCATGTTCGTTGTCTTCAGTGCCGCGGTCAATCGAGTACCCGTCGTGGGATTGGAGGGAGAGCCGGGACTTTGATGAGCTCAACCACATCTTGCAGGAGAGCAAGAAGCTGGGCAAGGCCCTAGAGAACCTGTCACGCAGTGAGTGGCTGCAGCACAGCACAGTGCATGCTTAGAAAATGTCTTTTTACCATGCAGAGTACATTGTTTAATACATTTTAACATATACAGCACTAAGCCACAGGCTCTAAAGCCTAGATCTTCCTGTAATTGCCATTTTAAATCCTGAGAAGAAAGCGTATCGAGCACCTAATCTTACAAGCTTACCACTAAGCTCCAAAGAATTCTAAGCTGAGGTTTTGAACAGTGACATTTAATGACAGACAGTTAGATGCTTCCCTGAGCTTTAAACTATTCTCTTATCTCCTCTGCAGGCATTGCCATCTCTGATGAGCTTGACCAGGTAGATATTAACTATACTGGTGTCTTTATTAAGTTTGTATACACTGACACTACAGTTGTGCAGAAATATGGTCCTGTCACTTATCACTCCACGGCAACACTCATACTACATCCAATAAAAGCCATGTTTCATAACTTTCACTTGGTTGACAGAGCAGCGCAGCTCTTTGTCTGATGACGAAACTGCTATCTCAGGGGAGTGATAAGCTAGAGTAATACTTCAATAAGCATGTCCTCCATCTTTCACTCCCTTGCTGCTCCAATGTGCATCTTACCAGGCAAAGCTTTGTCTCAGCTCGGTCTTTGTCCTCGCCTGGCCCCAATACTCAACACAATGGTGGGGAAGCTGCCCAGGCTGGAGATGCAGAAAGTGAGTTAGAAATGATGGGCCTGGATAAGATACCCAGCATATGTTGTCACTTTTGTCCGATGCAGCAGTACATGTCCATGTCCTTGGCTCCCAGCCCAGAGATTTTCCTCCTTTTCTTCAAGATGGGACAGAGAATGAATACTAAACACCTGTGCCGATCATGCATAGAGAATTTAATTTGGTACCATCCTGGATTTAGTTAAAGAGAAGCAGACATATCCTGTGCCTTTTGTTTTGAGCATGGTTGTAAATGTAGCATGCTGGCTGGCTCTGGGAGTTGTACGGGATGGAGACAGGTCTCAGACAATGCTGTGCTGCTTTTCAACACAGTTCTCTTCCTAAGAGCAGACACAAGTGTTATTGTGAACAAGAGGCGTGAAGTAGTCTTTGTTATTACTCCATATCCAACTGGAGTGTTTTCGTGTTCTCAAGGCATGGGATTTGAAAGTGATGGTATATTGCATTGTGTTGAGAGATTTCATTGGAGTCCACTTACTCCACCCGCCTTTTTCCCATCCATTTTTTGATGTGATTCTTTGTCTTTCTTTGTTTTTCTGTCTGCCTTCTTTCTGTGTCTGTCTTTTTGCCTTTTTTCTCCCTCTCTCTCTCGTAGAGTTTGGGAGGCTATAACTCAGTGCTGCGTCCTCGGGTGGTGGGGGAGTGGGTTGGTCGGGAGGAGGAGGACCCAGACCCGCTGGCTGCTGAGATGCTGCAGCCCCCCGTCCCCCGGGCCAAGAACGAAGTGTGGGGGAGTGGAGACAACAGCCCAGCTGGGAGGTGGGTGATTGGAGGGGTTTTGTATTCGTGTATTTGTGTGCGTATGTGTGTGTGTGTGTGTGTGTGTGTGTGTGGATGGGTGAATAATTTGAATCAGAAAACCTGAAGAAACCTAAAAAACCTAATGTAGGTTCCTTCAAAGTGAAGAGGTAGTTGCCCCTGCTGCCTGAGGAATGCCCTTTTGAATGGGTGTGATAATCCTATTTCAAAGGCATGATCAAACCTGTTTGCCATGATACTGCTTCAACCCAATTTTGAATTACTAAAGCTAGCCTCGTTTCACTGTGCTCAAGGCCGAATTTTGTGCTTGTTATTTTAAAAACGTCTGTCTTTGGCAATAGATGTGCCTCATCTGCTGAAACTATCATTTCTTGCCCTCTCAGAAATCCACCATTTTCATTTTTATGTTTGCAAAACCAAGTGCTAAAAAGCACAACATCTCTCCCAATGCCTTGCCTAATGTTGCTGTTATGTGTGTATGTATGAGTGTGTGTGTGTGTATGTGTGTGTGTGTGTGTGTGTGTGTGTGTGTGTCACATGCAAGGTTGCTACTGATGTTACTAATTGGAAGAGGATCGGATATAGAATCATAAATCACGCGCAGGCCTGAGCTGACATACTCACAGCCTTAATCTCATTAGGTTACTGTATGGGCGGATTATAGAGAGAAATCACATAGTTAGGAGCCTGGGCTGGGAGATAGGGATATGTGTGGGCATATGGAGCTGTGTGTGTGTGTGTGTATGTGTGTGTGTGTTCACAGTCATGTAAATGAGAGGTTTCGTGTTTACCTATGAGTGGGTAAGAATGTACTTCTGCAGCTATACTGCGTGGTTGGGTTGGCGCAGCATCCCAAAATAATCACAGTTCTTCCGCTCATTAACCGGAGGAGTACTTGGCTCACGAAATAGCTCATTTATATTATATATTTGATATTTATATCTTCTCTTAATTGCATTTGCTGACTACTGGCTCCCACTTCAGATTCTGTTTGGGGGTTGAGATCAGTTTCATATCCTCTGAGCGGTTTTCTGGCCAAAGCTTGCTAGATCAGAAATATTGTCATCACTGTTTAAGGTTAGGGTTGGTCTTAAGGTGTCATGCCCAGTGAATTCAAGGTTTGGTTTAATTTAAGGTTATGTTTAGGCTTATAATCCACTGATAATTTAGAATCAGGGCAAAAAACGAATGACCCCTTTGAGCCAGTGGAAAGCTGGCAAGATCAGAGCTTCCCCCTCCACTGCCTGTCCTAAAACCCATCTCAGCCTCAGTGGGTTTCCCTCTTTGATGCCTGTCCACATTCAGAAACATGTGCTCACTTTTTCCCCCCTCATATCTGACCTTATTTGTCAGATATGAGATATTTGTTTGTCCAGCTCCCTCCTCATACTGTGGCAAGTTTACTTCTTTCTTACTTTACTTGTTCTCACCCCGCCATACCTGTCAGAGAGGACCATAAGGAGAGCTGACAGGTGGTGGTGGCTATCTGTATGATTGGCTGCAGAGAGGGGAAGCACAAAGGGCATGTGGGAAATCAGACAGATGCAGCAGTGGCTGAGGTACATTCAAGGAAATGGCTTATTGTGACAGATTATGTCCAGTGTTATGGGACTTCCTCATCCCCGATCACTGTCAGTTCCATACACTGCTCTCTTTCTCTCTCTCCCTTATCGTCCCCACCTCCGTTTTTACCTCTTTCTCATCCTTACCCCTTCCCACCTCCCATTAAAGCTTTATATTCTCTGTTTTCACACCACTGCAGACAGAGACACTTATTGTACATGCAGACAGACGCAGGCAATGATAAACAAGCAGACAGAGACACGGAAAACCATTCACACACTGCGGCTCAGCCTCCCAGCTTCATGGGTTTATATGTGTATATGTGTGTTGATATTCTATTCAAAATTGTCATCATTAATGCCTGGCTTGAAATACCTGAGAGTGGTCCCAATGGAAATACTGCTACCACAGGAGCCACGGAGCAGAGAGACGAAGAGATTCTCACAGGAAATGCTCCTTAGAGTTTGTGATATGCAGCAACACAGGCATGCACACACAAATACACACATGTACACACACCATAACAACCATCACAAAGAACATGTGCTGTTTTGAGCGATTTTTTGTGGCCTAGTAATAAACGCTAGTCAACACAGAAGCACTAGTTTGTGGGTGTCATCCTAAAAATCACAGTTATTACTCTCCTGGTTTTAATTGAAGATGTGTTACCCTACTCTCTTGGCAGGTAATGCACAAGGATTTTAACTTAGTTTATGATCTGCAGCACAGTGTGAACGTTTTCTTTCTGGTGAAATATTTGTTTGTTTGCAACTGCAGGGAGATGTCTGCCTTTTTTAGAGAGTTGTGGAAATAGGAGATTTAAGAATGTGCAAAACTAAATATCTCTTCTGCTTCTGACCCTTCTCCATTATCTGGAAATAGGAGTCATTCAGATTAAATTAACACTCTTCCGCCCCCCCGTCTAATCCATGCCCTCAGCGAGCAGGATAAGGAAATTAATTTCTCCAATATAGCAGTAACGCAGAGTTCAGCCCCCGTTATTTATTTCTTTATCTGTGTGTATGAAATTGGGGGCATTATTTCAGCCGTTCTCTATATTCCAGGCTTAGCTGGAGATAATACAGTTCACCTGAGAAATGGACAAAGATTTTAGATTTCATGGAAAAAAGGTTTTAGAAGCAGCAATACAGAAAGAAGCATCTGATTTCTCCCTAGAAACAGCCCGAGGACTGGGAAGACTATGTGGTGCTGTAAGAGCTCAGTACTGGACCAAATCCTGACTTGTAGGATTATGATGGACTTTACAAGCCCAGAAAGACCAAAATCTCCTTGGCTGCATCCTGTGGCAACCAGCGGCTTATATAACAATAACCAAGCATTGTATATGTTAGGATAAGACTGCAGTAAACTAAATAATGGTCTAGAACGAAAGAAGACAAAATATGTTATTACAACAGGAAACAACTTGGAAAGCATTGGAACATTATCTAGTAGCAGAACATTGTTGCTTGCTTTTACAGCGCCTGATGGTTTTTTAAATTCAGTTTTAAGCAACAGCCAGTAGTCTGGGTCTATAAATATTTGAAGAAATATCAAAACAGCAGTAGATTTGGTTTACTTCAATGATTAAAGATTCAGGAAATAACTCGTCTCTCCACTTGCACTGCACATCATTCATTCCTGCATTATGTACTGGTTTGTTTTTCATTAGTCTCTCTTCTGCTGGATAAAACATCCAGCAGCTGCATTCAAGACTTCATATCCCTTCCATGATCTCCCTATTTCAGGACCATCATAACCACACATTCTCTGAATACTCCTGCTAATGGTTTGTGGTACAAGTAGTTATGGCACTGTTGGTCAGCTAGGAGCAATTATCCTTTCTTGTATCCTTGCTGCTAATCATTCTCAGGGTTAGGTGTTAGGTGTATTGTATTGTCAAGGTGTATTGTACCTGCAGGATAGTTGAAATCATTGTGTGGTATATTGTCTCTAACAACCATGGAATGGCAGCCAAGTGCAAGTCCATGGTGAGAGGTGCATTTAAAGGTGAAGCATGGGGACACTTTGTACAGACTGGACTTTATAGTAGTAAGTTCATCATCTTTGTTATTGTTACATAATCTGCCATGTAGGGACATTTTATGTCAGCCAAAGCAACCACATTTTATGGTGAGTGTCTACAAATAGTCATCTAATTGTGTATGGTAATTGAAAATCCTCGCGGCTCTCACTTCCTATTTCAGCTCCTTCCTCTTAAGCTCTAACCCCTCCTCTACATGTCCCCCTCAGCCTGAAGATGGAAACCAAGAGCAAAGGGCTGAAGGAGCAACAGCAGCGTCACAAGAAGCTCCTGGCAGCCATGTTGTCCCAGGACTCCTTTGACTCGGTCCATAGCCCCGCCCCCTCCATCACAGAGGAAGAGATTGAGGATGAGGACGACGCCATGGAGCTACTGGGTAATGTCATACACACATATACACGTACACAACAATCCACCCCCACACCACATACACACACACACACACACACACACTCGTTTATATATACAGTATCCTGTATTGTGTAATGAATACTGTAATGAATTAGCCAGGCAGCATGAAAGGTTTTCATCCAGTCCCATGTAATTGCATTGAAATGGTTTCTCCTTTGCTCAAGCCACGTTTAAAAATCCTGTTGAACTTAATACAGCCAAGCCAACCCGCCTTGCAACGTCTCACTGTGTGTATCAGCCGAGGCTCTGTTGGTGTGTGCGACAGACACCTGTTTCCTTGCCACCTCACACACACCAAGAACAGCTTGCTGTGTTTACTGTGTGTGTGTGTGTAAGTGTGTAACACATAGCCAGGTAAGCAGATGCCTCCCTTACATGAAAAGACTACAAAAAAACTCTTAACTGTTTCTGTAATTTAAATGCAGCTCAATGACTTTGTTAGAGGAGCTGTAATTGCATCACTTAGCTTTTAACATTACACAGCATGGGGTGATGTGTGCTTTGAGCAGGCATCAGGGCAGCAGCAGACCCAGAATTATCATGAGAACATCAACATACAAAAACATCAAAAAGTCTGGAAATGCAAGATCATGGATTTTGTTGTTCTGTGTAGAGAAGACGTACGAAAATTCACCCTGAAACTGTTAATATACAGCTATTGAATTTAGGGGCCTGTTTTTTTTGTTTTCTACTTCTGAAGTAGAAGTAGATGAGGCAAGTTTAGGGAAAATGGTTACACCAAAAAAGTAAATTACAACACTTCATCATAAAATCACTCGATCGATGGTATCTAATATTGTAAGAGTATCAGAGTGAAAAGGAATTTTCCTTTTACTACTGCCCAGTAGTTGTAAGTAAGAAAGGGTTAAAATCACGCCTTGAACCTAACCTGTAGAGCCATACTCTTATCTGAATGGCTGGATGAGTAATGCAGCAGTCAGTAGTTATGTGCTCAAGGGCACTTTGATAGTAGTTGATAAGGGAAAGGAGAGTACTTCCTGTTCACATAGCCTGGCCAGATCTCTGAGACACTCAATTTAAATCAACACTTTATGTCGCTTCTTGTTTTGGTGTGTGTGTGTGTGTTCACATCCATTTTTGTTTGTGACGGTCATCACATTTAGGACTGGGATGGATGAGCAGGAGAGAAGGCAAGTGGAATGAGTAGCTGGTGTGAAGTCTGGAGGGATTATTCAGCCGAGTGTCTGTGTGATTGTCACCTCGTCTGGGAAGAACTGGGATGTAATGTCTCGTGCCAAATTGAATTTGCTCCCTGAAATGTTTTGTGTTGTTAAGCTCCGTCTCTCTGTCGCCGTTTCTTTCTCACTACTTCTTCCTTCTTTCTCTGTCTCTCTGCTGTGTAGTAGAGTTTACCTGCAGAGCTGGTTCTGTGGAGTAAAGGAGCTTATCCCTGCGCTGTAATGCTACTGTAATGGGTAGTCATACACACACACACGCTAACACATACACCTGCCACAGAGGTACAATATGCTGCACACACAAGCAGAGTGAAAATGTCACTTGTAATCTCATACGGTGGTACTGTATAAGATCTGTGGGCCTGCAGCTTCATTCAATTTGAATCCGACTTATAGAGAGCATTATGGGATGATCTTTTATAATATTACTATACATATTACTGTACTTTAGTGTGAAGTCACATAATACACCCCAACCTCTCCGGTGATCATTCACTTTCTACTAAAGAGTAGTTAACGAAAGCTTGACATACAGCGTTTCATTTCCTGACGGTAACATGGGCTCCAGTTGTCTGTCTCCTCCCGTCTCCTCACAGCCACCCTTCTGTGGTGACAGATAATCTATGGCTTCACTTTCTGCTCTACTGCCACAGCACTGTGGCACTTCTGCTTGTTAGCAGCATGCTGTCAGCAGGGTCATCAAAAGGGTCATACTACTTTACTGGTGGGGAGGGTGGTAGGGATGGCCTTGTGAATCCCTACCAGCTCCAGGGGTGTTGATCTGATAGCTGCTCTGACCTCCCTGGAGGGGGCAAGCAAAAATAGAACTTCGCTATAGGGATCAATAAAGTCTCACGTTATTTGTTGTTTGTTATTGGGAATAATAAATTCTGACCACATTCCAACTACAGCTGTATCCGTAATGCATGTCATACTGGTGTCATTTTCATCATCATGTACAGGGATAGATAGAAAGTATACTGTTGGTTTTATACCTTGCACTGTGTGTGGGCTGCTGTTTGTGAAACTCTCTGTCTCTGCTCCAGTGCCACCAAGACAAATTCCTGTACATTTATTGTATTCTGTATTGCATTCTGATTTTCAGTTTGGTCTCACACTAGGCCCAGTATCTGCTCCTTGAATTTTCTATAGTGATGAATGGAAGTGATTATCCTCTCACTATAATACATACATACAGAGATTTTCTTTCCTTTCATTATCAACCAAACACAGCCATAGCCTAAAACAGCAGCATATAATGGTGATATATACAGCGGTATAGCTGGATGTTGACAGTCTGAAATGACCCTACTTGTTCATAGCTCTAAATCCTGGCTCTCATTACCCTGGTGGCTTTTACACTATGGTCCAGGGCAGTAACTCAAAGGAAATAATTTAGCGAGGTCATTTGTGATTCTCTGTCAAGGCCTGGCCCTGGTGCACTCCACTGGGACCCTGGCAGCCAGTGAGGAATGTCACTGAGTGGCCTGCCACACCACTGTAGACTGATTAAAGTGATGCTAGCATGCAGCGATGGACCGATGGGCATGGGGATATTAATGATCCCAGGAGGATTCCAGGTTCTTCCCACAAATGTATGGTTATGATCAAAGATGTGACTTAGAAAAAATGACCTTGTGATACTCTATTGATCCCTGGAGGAGAAATGTGTCTACAGGTACAGAACAGCACCCTTGGAGCTGGTCATGGGGTCACGGGGTCACGGGGTCATGCCTTTTGGTTGAATGACGGTCTCCCTGCTCACTGTTCCACCCTGCTGCCACAATCAGTGGATTACATTGATTTTCTAAACTTCATGTGATATAGCTAAAGCTAACATCTCTTTATGTAAGTGAGGTAAGATTGCTATTGATATAATTGTTTTCATCCAATTATTCTTAAAGATACTACAAGGGAATGGATGGATGGTGTAATGGTTTTTTCTTCCATCCATCCTGTACATTTTTTTGGTGCAATAAATACTTCATTGGTAACGTGTGACGTTATGGCAGTCCTTTCGGAGGCAAGCTATCTATTTAACCATAAGCTTAGGAGGACCCCTAGTGGCTAGATGTGGTATTACACCAGCTGGGTGTGAATTCTCCTGAGCAGAGTTGGGCTGCTGCAGGCCTGGGCTAAGAATAAGTAAGTAATTATTTTGCTGTAACCCGCTTGTAGTGTCTGATCGGTGGGTTTCAATTCAGGTAAGTACACTAAATTAACTGTCTGGCATTGTAATGTCACGTATGGCACACTCCTCTCATCTGGCAGACCAGATGAAACACATATTTTCTAACATGAAGATCAGATCTAAAATCAGAACTGGTGGAACCCAGACTCACCATCGTTTAACACTGACACACACATGTGCGTGCACATACACACACACACACACACACACACACACACACACTAGCTATTGTTTTTTTGTATCATAGTCATGTACCATCAATGGCTGATCAAGGCACTTCTCTCAGAAGAACACATGTCCAACCTGTCCCAGCCTGATACACATCAGTAGTTTCTCCCTGTACTTGTCATATTGTCACTTAAGCAGAGCGTTGTTCATCACACCTGCTAATTGTCCGTGAGCTGCTTGTTGTGTTGATTACTGCTCTACAGAGAAATCAACACTACCCAAATGATAGCAATTATACTAGAGAGAAATGGACTTGTCCCGTGGTGTGGATACAATCAATCATGTTCACGCCTCTGATCCTCCAGAGAACAAGAAAAGGAGAGGAGAGATGAGATGGGTGGAGGCTGACAGAATAAGTTGGCTCTGTAGTTCAGAGCAGCAGTGAACATATTGCACAGTATCCACTGGGAGGCAGGAGAGCAGCAGTAGTCTGTCCCGCTGCCCAGCAACTTCTGTGATACTACATATAATATAAAAGCTGATATCAAAAATACAGAGAAAGTCAGCAACTAATCCCCATTTCCATATTGAGCTATAGGGGTTTCAAAACCTTTTGCCAGCACCTGGATAAGGAGCTTATGAGTGAATATTAAGATCCTCTTGCAATTGTTTACAGTGCTGCTAGCCAGGTTTTTCAGATTGAATAGATTAATACAATTCAAAGAAATGGCTTAAGGTCGATTTGTTTTGTTCACTGTTCCAAAAAGAGCAAATAAAATCAGACAAGTTAAGTCTGATTGATTCTAGCTGCTCTCTCGAGGATGGCACCGGGTGTTTTCCCAGTTGTTTTCATTAGTCTCATGCTTAATATTTACCACAGTCTAAACCATATTGAAAATTAATATGACTCACATGCTCTTGTAAAACCATGGAAAATGTCAAGATTCTAGCCTTCGTCGGGCGGCGAAACCACAATTTTATACTGATCTGAAATAAGAAACAAGTTGAGTTCATCATGTGGGGAGAAACACCCTGTTTTTGGGCTTGCAGTGTTATTTTATGGTAAGTTAATAAGATGAGTTACCCGCTTTCTCACTGTAAAGTCACTGTTCTCGTCATACTCGGTGGAAGTGTTCCATTTCAGGGACATGCTCTCCCAGTTCTTTGAATCTACCTTTTTGAAAATACCAATGTGTGATTTACATTAGATCACTGAAAAATGATTCTTTTCCATGACACGTTACATAGTGTGAATTCAGCAAAATCTGGTCATTTTTCTATATACTGTATGTTATAGAACAACTCAAGCTCAGACCTCGTCAAGGTGAGTTTGAAAGACAACGGATAACATGAATGCAAAGCTGAGTCTGCATCCTCGTCCTCTTTTTGCTCCATGTCAAGAGGACAGAGTTAGGATTGTTAGAGAGCACAGTGTTAGACATTGCTATCAACTTCGGGATCCAGTGGGAGGGCTATAGCATATGGATTGCAAATCCCAGCTCACACACACACACACATACCAACACACAAACACAAAGTACATACACACACACTCACAGGGCTACAGCAGAATGTAACAGAGCTGCTGCCGGTGTGACACATCCATATGGCAGACATCAGACCCCCCTGTGTGAGTCAACAGACCCTCTTTGTACGTCGCACTACCCTGGTGGGGGTCCTGAAACGGGATAGGGCGACATGAGTGTACCTTTACCCACTCTAGGTGATTCACAGTGACAGAGGTTTGATGGGGATAGGATGAGAGCATTATAAAGCTATGTCTGATCTCTGATACACACAGAATCAAGACAGTGTCTGGTGGCTGGATAGCTATGCCTGTGTGTGTCTCTTTGTGTGGCTTCTTTGTATGAAGCCATTATATCTTCCCTGATCAAACCCAGCCTGGTATACAATAGTATCAATTTTTTTTTATGTTAAGTGGAGTTGACGAGGGAAAGTAAGCAAAAGTTCCTTCCTTTCTTTCTTTCCCTTCCTGAAATTGAAGTCAAAAGGCACTGCATCAGAAAGTCATCTTTACTGCATATAGACTCTTTGCCTCTGAGAGTGATTAAGGTTGTGGTCTGCCTTTCAGCTAGTGGAGGGCCTTAAAGAAAAAAAGACCTACCTACTGATCATGTTGTTCCAATCTATTTTCCCTTTTTTCATCGTGATCAACACTTCATGCTGCAGGATTCCCTCCTCCCCCTTCCCAGCCACCCCCCCTTCTCACTCCCGTCACCCCCATCGCCCCTTTCTGCCTTGCCCAAACTACCAAGGAACGGTTGCCCTGGTAACAGTGTAAACAAACAACAACGGAGCAGTGTCATCATGGTGTATTGTCCGCTCCAGGAGAGGAGAGGAGAGAAGGAGGTGGATAATAGTGGGGTGAGTTACTTCCACACTAAATCCTTCACATAAAGTAAAGTGAAGTGACGCTTAGAAGGGCTTGGGTACACCTCTGAAGGTTACGCCGGTCTCCAGTAAAAGTCTAACAGCGGCCCAATTGAAGCCTGTGAAAGTCTCCACGGCGCAGATGGATAAGAGAGAGGCAAATTGCCGCGGTGTTACTGGAAGCAATTACCAATAGGCTAGTAGACTGCTGTGATCATATCATAAATCTGACAGTAGTCATCACGTCACCAACCCGTATCTCTACCAGGGGAAGACTGTTGCATAAACAGCTTAGATGAATTAACAAGATGTATCTGAATGGAGGGGCTGAATGGACAACATGATGCTGTATTGTGGCTACTGAAGACAGAAGCAGAAGATGGTAGATAGCCCCACAAGGGTGACATCTATGGATAGTTCATCATTGCCTAGAACACACAAGTTCAGCGGATAAAGGACTTGTGTGAATAGATGCCTTGTGCGATTACAGAGTAATCTGCCGAAGCACAGAATAGACGATGTGTATCTCATTGTGGGTGTATCATGACCCATGACATCGCTGTGTGCAGACTGACAGTTCTGTGTGCTTGTAATAGTAAAGAAAATAAAGTCACCTCTCAGGTATGTCTCTGGTCGTCAGATAGGCTCCTGTCTGCTTCAGGATTAAGATGTAAGACAGGCATGATTGGAGTGAGTTATAGGCATGATGGCTTTTATAGTAATTGCTGTGTAATTGTGTGTGTGCGTGTGTGTGTGTGTGTGTTAGAGAGAGAGTGTTTGCCCATGCACATTTGTGTGTGTGTGCAGCTGCATCTCTGTCTTTGTGTGTCTTGATTTGTGTGCTGCTGTATCTATGTGTTTATCACAAACAAGCAGTGATTGCCACAACTAGAAACATGAGCTGAAAGGAGAGAATTTCTCTCACTACCTCACAACCTCACTACCTCACTACCTCACTACCTCACTACCTCACTACCTCAACCCAACAGTGAAACTTTTATCTGTGATCTTTTGATAGCCTTTCCTCTACAGCCTCTGTCAATGTTGGATGGATTAGTTGATTCACTTATCAATTATTAATCATTATCGTTTTCAACTGTAGATGGCAGCCTTGATCCTGGCAGATCTGTCTTGCTGTATTGACCACATACTACATTGGAAAACATACTTTCTGAAGGATCAAATTCATAGTTTCAGGTATCATTCAAATACAAGTTTTGTATTTAGAAATTTCCAAAGCTGAGACATCTCAAGTCACTTTAAATTTTTCCAACTTTAACAACTGGCATTGTAAAACATGCTCTGTCTGCAGTGACATCATAATCCCTGCAGTATTTGTGGTTAGAAAGTGAGTTAAAAGGAGGTTTGCACCACGGTCTGTGATAAGACTTTCCACAGGCCTTGGAGTTTGATGTTACCCTGCTCATGTGTGTCTCCATCTGATTCTGATCAGCATTTTACTGCTGCATTCAGAGATGTGAGGTTTTGGAGCCTGACAGGCATATTTTTAGGGAAGGGGGGGGGGTGCTATTGAAAGCCGAGACATAATTATGAAATGTAAGTTGGAATATTGTTTTTATTACAAAGCCAAACAAATGCGTCTCTGCCCCACTCACATCAAAGATGTCTGTGTGACGACTAACCGCCAAGTGGAGGCTTTGTGCTCAAGGCTTAATGAAACACAAATGCTCGCTGTATGTGTGAGGGCAACAAGAGTGTGGGGTCTGGAAGTGTCACTGTATGTGTATGCGTTGGGTTGAGTATGTGCTGTATGCCTTTTTATCTGTATGTCTGAGTATGTTGCTCACACATGTGGGTCCCTGTGTGTCTCTGTGTGTGTGTGTGTGTGTGTGTGTGTAGGGCAGCCTTTGTCTCCACACCATGAAAAGAAGGGCATTTATCGCTTACAGTCTATTAATTAGAGCCCAGTGTTTTGCGGTGAGACGCCGTCACTACTGCCTGTTTTAGAATGACCTCCCAGACATCAAGCCTCAGCTCGCCCAGCACTTTTCTCACTCATAAAAAGATGGAAATTCAATTATTTCACTTAGATGAGAGACAATAACTCACAGCACTTGACGAAATGCCTCGGGTTTTGTGTGAGGGATAATGAAGTGTGTGCGCGTGTCTGTCCTCTCCATGTGTGGGGTAGGTGTGTCAGATGATTCTGCCCAATAAGTCTGTCAACGCATCATATAAGAAGGTGCACATTAAGTTATTGGTGAGGTGAATGGGCTAATTATGATATCAGTTCTGTTTTTAGCACCATGAAGAGGAGCGAAGAGCCAGTCAGTCGGTCGCTATCTAAACAACATTAAATTACATGGAAACTTGGAGGGAGGAGCACACAAACACTTGATCTGTGTGCTCTGCTCCGCTCTGCTCTGGCTTTGGTGTGAGTGAGTGATTGCGGCACGGAATTCCTCATCGCTCAGACCTTTTGTTGGGATTACATCGCTCGAATAGTTTCCATTTCCCACCTCCCCCCAGCGCAGACCCATTTTATTTATCTGCCGTGTCTCATCGTTCGACATGGGGAGCATGCATGGCTGCCCCAGTGCCCGGGGAGTGGAAATGTGACGGGCTGACAAACGGGCGGGTGTGGACAGACGTTTGTTGTGTCTAGACAGGGGCCTGGGAGGCTGTCATGGTCCCAGGGTAAACTGGTCTCAGGGGAGACACACTGTAAACTTATCATGGTGGTATTATGTGGGAGGCTGGGGGGGGGCTGTGGCGGCATGCTGGGCTGCTTTGTGAACCTGGAGAGAGTATGCACTCAGTCATATGAGTTTGACTAACTGGACTGCTTTCTCTTTCTCTGTAATGAACATGGGGGTTGGACACACCAACCGTACTGTATATTCAGTAAATGTGTTTACATGCACATATTCCAGCTAATGATTCATATCCTAATTAAGATCATATCCAGGATAAGCTGAAAAGTCAATAAATATGCTAAACAGTATCAGAATATTGATCATTCATTTCCAATGGTCTCACCTAAAACACATACTCAGCACTGTAGTACTTCTTACATAAACCTCCCTCAGGGACAGTGTGGTGTCAACACAGAGATCTGTCACCTCTCCCTCCCTAGTAACGGTGTTAGAGTAATGCGCTGCATTCGTCTGTGTGGCGGCCTGTCATGGCTGAGGTTCAGACTGCTGTTGCACAGATGAAGGACTGCGCCCAGTCTTAAAGTCCATTCCTGGCTCCAGAGCACTGGCACATGGCTGGTGAGACAAGCAGATTTAAACCTACATAAAAAGCCAAATTAGCCTTTTTCAACCCACATTTATCCAGGCGAAGTTCACAGAGTGCACATGCGCTTTTTCAGCACTGCCTTGCTTCACACTGATATAGTTACACATTCATACCTGGGAGCTGCCCAGTGCAACCACAGTCCTCTACTGTTGCCCTCTGAGCAGCTCCTCTGGAGGAGTTGGGGGCTAAGAAATATGGCTCAAGGGCACCTTGACAGTAGTTGGAACTTTATTTGTATGCACTGATTCATGAACGGGCGCACGCGCACACACACACACACACACACACACACACACACACACACAACCTAGCTAGGCTGATTAGGATGAGTTCATTCAGTTCCTCTCCTCTTCCTGTTGGCAGCTGTGACAGTAGGAATCCACAGGTGATGTTATCAGCTGCAGTTCTCCTCTCTTCTCCTCTCTTCCAGCTAAAATGAGCCTCAACAACAGCCTAGTACTAGCGATGCTGCAAGGGCAGAACCGCTTGCTTTAGCACGCCATGTTGTCACACTTTGCTGAATGTTTTAACTTTGGTTACATTTCTTTTGGCATAGAAGTCTAATCTTCTATCTGTGTGGGATGTTCACTCCCCACAAAGGCCTTTGTTTACCTTGGTGACCTGCGTGTATCTGAGATTAGTTGTCTCCTCCTCCAGACACAGGTCTTTCTCTCCCTCTTTGTGTCACTTTATCTTGACCCGAAGGGAACAAGGACAGAAGAGAAATGTGTGTGCTGAGGTGACAGGCAGCTGTATGCTCTGAGGTCATGTTCTCTTGCTGGGTCAGAGTTGCGTGCTGTTATTCTTTTGGTATTTTGTGAAAGCTGCTGTCTCACAACTGAATGTTTCCAAGTGTCAAGTAATGATTTGTATCTTAGGCTTTGACCCAAAGAAAATCTGGCATGTCACAGTAGTTGTGTCCAAAAAAGGAAAATGGTTAGAAGGAGAAGAAGCGGGGAAGGAGAAAGAGGAGAATGAGGAAAAGGTGATGGCCTGAACTTGAGCAGTTCCCACGGCCAGCAAATTGCCCAAATCGCTTGTGGCTCTCTCCATCCACCCCCCTCCATTGCATACCATGATGAATGGGACATTTAATATCACCATGCTTAAGGGTATCAATAGAATGTAACTGTCATTCACCACACACCAAAACAATACTCCTTCTCAGACCACTGCCCAGCCCAGATTATATGATGATTGATGTCAATGATCATAACGTGAGAAAGCCCTGACTGAGTATGCATCTGTACTTGTGAGACTGTGCACTGTGGTTTTATCAATCGGTTGTGGAAAAACTGAGCTAAGAATCAATTATCCTGAACAGCTATGCTAAGCAGAGTCATGTGTTGCAGGCACGCATCAGTGGATTGGATTGAAGCACTGTATTTTCTGACAGAGTGGGTTATTGTGTATATCCTTACACCAGAATCATTCCCTGACACACAAAGGAGAAGGTAGGAGAGAAGGTAGGAGAGACAGGTGAGAGAGACGCTGGCACTATGCCACTCTGATGGATGGAGGGGGAGAGTTCTCATGAACGAGTGTCTCACCTCTAATCCTGGTGATTAGTCATGCATTCTCTTCTTTCAAGGTGTGTGAGGCCTGTTTCTTCTCCACCAAGTAATGTGATCTCGAAGTGAAAAGTGTCAATGTTGGTTTCATGTGACTAGGCACGCACATAGACAGGCACATATGTACATGTGCAGATACAATGGCAGTGAAAGGTCCTGTCCTGAACGTGACCCCCCTTATTGGCAGAGTTCTGGTAAGAGAGAAGAATGGGACAAACGTTGTTCTGGTGTATTTGACCGGTCAAAGTGTTCTGTGTAATTCAACATGTTGTTAAAAAGCTTGACCACCTCACTTAGCCGAGTGACAGAGTCCAGACACCCTCTTGCTATTCATTCTCAAAACACGGAAAGTATTGCAATATGTTTTATCTCTTGAGGATGTACTCAAAACCAAAAGTGTCTGGCTGATTCTGACTCCCCTCTCTGATCCTTGGCTGTATTCAACGAACCATTACCGCTCTCTGCCTTGCAACAGAAAACATTAACTTCATATTATCCTACTTCAGTGCTGTTCTTTCATAAAGCTCATGGCCCCTTGTTATTGGTGTGATTTCTGCTTTCTGTTCGCTATTGTGCTAAAACTGTGTGTCTGTTAGATAATCGCTTATTGCGCCTTCAAGCTATGAATTTGATTCTGCGATATGATACCTGATCATAGAGTTATTTTAGCTTTGGACCAGGGCAAAACATCAGACGTAGAAGACCTGTTGCATGTGGAGAGCATTTCATCTCCAACTCACTGGAGAACGGCTGCATTTTAAAACAAAGGAGAGAATTTGTGAAAGAGAGGGAAGACAGAATGAACTAAAGTATTTTTATAAGCGATACAGAAAGAGAAAAAGAGAAAAAAAAAAGTGTATCTAATACGTAAGAAAAAAAGAGAGAAAGGAGAGAAAGGAGAGGGATGACGTGATGGGTAGAGTACAGATGGTTTCCAGGCTATCTTTCCACCGTTCCTTCTGCACCTGTTAGTGTGTATGTGTGTATGTGTGTATGTGTGTGTGTGTGTGTGTGTGTGTGTGTGTGTGTGTGTGTGTGTGTGTGTGTGTGCGCGCGCACTAAGAAAGGATTTGCACTCTTGAGAACACAGGGGGAGATCAGACAGATCCAGCCCTCCATCTCTCTCTCCACTCCTCGTTCCTTGCCAACTTCATTGTTCTTTGTCCCGTTTGTCCCCGGCCCGTTAACGTACCCTTCCTGTTACTCTGCTGTTTTGATGCGCTGCTGTCATCAGCTTTCTTCCATCTCCCCTTACAACAAACAGTTGTGCTGATGATGGGCAATAATGTATTTTTTTGCGCAGTAATATATTTTTGTCATTTCCATATGTGTGTGTCTTCGTCTGTGTGTATGTGTGTGTCTGTGTGTGCGCGAGCATAGCAGCAGGGGCTGGGTTGAGAATGTTTGTTTACTGTGATGTGCATTGCTCTTTTGGCTCTGAGCAGGCTGTCATCACTGCTGCTGATATTGACAAGGCAGAGACCGGAGTATGATTAATGACTGTCCCTTTTGTCTCCCTCTCTCTGTGTCTTCCTTTCAACACCTTCGACCTCTTCTGTCTGTCTCTCTCCCTCTCAGAGGACCTAGATGACCTGCGGATGGAGGGCGTGACGGGGCTGGCTCCGTCCGGCAGTAAGTTCAGCCAGGGACGCAGCTCTTATCAGCCTGAGCCGCAGGCCAAAGTTACTCTCAACATCTGCTCCAGGTGTGCCAGGTAAGAGCTGCAGCCCATTGTGCTCCTGCTTTTCATCTTCTCTTGTCTGGTACCTGGTAGAGATATATAGTTCAAGTCTGTACAGTTATTTAGTGTACAAGAACTGCCACATTATTTATAAGGCTTATATATATCAGGTTAGAATGATAGGAATTCAAAGAAAGCCTAGCCATGATACAATACTAGCTATTACTCTTTTTTCCTTCCATCATCCACCCTTGTTCTCATCCCTATCCGTGCTT
>CABFOQ010021718.1:0-18603 GCA_900660455.1 Gephyroberyx darwinii | reverse complement strand
GTCCGTTATGAGAAGGAACCAGAAAATAGCTCTGGCACCTGCTGAGAAGAAACAATGTATGTTTGGACAGACATGTCAGCATGCAGTCATCAGAAATTGCACCACATTTGGAAAGCCTTACCAGTGAACATAGTATAGGTAAACACCATTATTAAAAAAAGAACTCAGCAGATCAGATCATTCGTGTTACACAATTCCCTCTGCCAGTTTTCCATTCTATTCAAACTGTGTTTGCCACTTGGTTGGCAGCCTTGCTTGGTGGTGGTAAGAAACTATTGCCTTGCAAGGAAACTCTGGATTCTTGCTTTGGAACTTAATACTGTAGTGAATCATAAATATCTAGGATCAAACTATAACGCAGCACACACACATGCTTGCAAGCACACAATCGTGCATGCATACATACACAAGTACACACCAGAGATTCATGAACGCTAAAGTCCAGTTTCAAGCTTTAGCACACATTGATTATGATGAGAAAGAGAAACAATGATCATTTGAATCAAATGTCCAGTATTTGATGGAGAGAACAAGAGAGAGAAATAGAGAGAGAGAGAGAGAGGAAAATAGAGAGAGAGAGAGAAAGAGAGAGTCTGCATACAGTAACTAGAAGCCTTTACCGCACAGTGCAGTCCAGACCCAGACTCCGGAAATGCATGGCAGTGTTCCCTACATCCTGCCTGCCCAGCCCTAACCCTGGCCCTGGCTCTCGCCCCACGCTGCCAAACCCTTGTTATCGCTGTGTGCAGTTACCTCCAGATCCTTCTGCACCCATAGTATATCATGCAAATTATAAGCCCCCCCCCCCTTTACACGATAATGTATGTGCATATATGTGTGTGTGTGTGTGCATACAAATACCTGTGTGAGAGTTTATGTATGTGTGCGCGCATGCATGCATGAGTCCAAGTGAAAGGTCAGGGAAGCTGAAAGACTCCTGCAGAACTGTTATGCATTCCAGAGGCTATTCCAATCATCTGTCACCAGGTTGGGCCTTATAAGGAGCCTTATAAGGAGCGGAGGGCATTCCCCGCGTATTTTCCAAACACCGCACAACTTATCAGATACAGTTTCAGAGACAATTACTATGCTGTCTCTGGCCCGAAAGCATTCAAAAAGACCCTAAAGATCTACCCTCTACAGCCCATACACCCTGTTCCACTTTCCATGCTGCCACTTCACAGATACTACTATGTAATAAAGGTGAGATCAAAAGCCTTGCCGGCTAACCCGAGTACAGTGAAACAAAAAGGAGAGCCTTTTGCCTCGGGGATGGTGGGAATGCAAAGAATCTGATACCTTGAAACAGTGAGAAGTGGATTCATCTGAGGCTTTGTCTGTAGGAGATGCTGGATGTGTTTCATCCAGCATTCATGCACACAACTACCACCTGTATTTTTCAACATTGTTATTTTGATAATACATCCTATGGTCAAATTTGATAATTGAGGGGGTGGTGGTGTACTGCTGGCTATGGGACCCATCTTCGTCTCTCAGCCTACTTTTGTCCACATTCCACGTTAGGTTCCTCTACATCCTGCAGCTTTTACCCCACAGACACAACATGGTCAAACGGGGCTGTTATGTATATGAACCTATGATCCAGAATTAGGGGGGAGAAGCTCCTGATTTCATTTGGTTCTTCACTGACAAACAAAACCATTTTGTTGCAGGCCTAAGTTATCGTCTCAGGCTACAGACTGTGCAATGTCTGCTAAATTGAGGCGATGTGAAAGTTGGCTGGCCGTGGGCTCGGAGACCGCCCCCTCTCATACTTTGTCCGATAAGAATCTAAAGGAGTAAGATTATGAGAGTCGACATACACGCTTTTCTTTTGTAGGCCCCGCTGCTAACACACCGTTAACATGACAAAAGACAGTGTCATTGATGGATACCGCGATGAAGTTTGTTGTAGTTTGCAATCGTGAGTTTACTTTGCCTTCAATGAAATGTTGGGATGCCAAGCGCACAAAGGAGGGAGCGGCTTAGAGACCAACACTGTAGACTGCAAAGTAAAATCAATAGTCTATAATTACAGTAGACATCTCCAGTATGACACTTTGGCACAGTAACATTATGCGTTATGGTTTCAAAGCGCAGTTTCACCAGCGCGTCGTGAATTTCTAGTTTCATCCGATGTGTGGTTTGATATCAAATTGCAAGAATGAACTTCCCGGTTGAGAGTTTAAAGTTTTAAGTGCTTACCTGTGGAATCCTAACGGGAGAAAGTTGTGCTCTTCGGTCGAGTGAGAGGAGAGGGAGCCAGTCTGCAGTCGGTCCTCCACTGTATTCAATGATAAAACTGAATCCCAGTGCAAGCCCCTCCCTTTAACACATAATCGCACACATCTATGTTTACTGCTGGCAGGGCTCGGCGCGTCGTCCACGTCAGTCCGGTCCAAAACACAGCAAGCTACTGCTCAGACTCTACTCACAACACGCTTCCAAAACCTGTACGAGTCCAAGAGGGAAAATAAAATATTTCAACACTGGGCAGAACTTGTGCAGAACTCCCAATAGCTAGAGCGACTTTCAGCAGAAAGTACCCTTTTTGGTTATCCTTCAAGGGGCCTCTGAAAGAAAATCCTCTGTCAGGAACGATCATATGAAATGTTAATCTTGGCCAAAAAGGAGGGCCGTCTGCTAGAGCACTCACAGCCAGACCAGTAGGCCTAAAACCTATTGAGGTACTGTGTTACCAGTGAGGTGGTGCTAAATAAAATGGTGGGTAGACCATGACCTCCAGCTGGTGATGATCATAAGGCAAACATCCACAAATATGGACAGAAAAAAAAAACCTCATTCATTTATGCTTATATAACGAACATCATTGTAATACTACTTACTATGATGTATATTATGATTATTAGTCATAAAGGTTCATGTCAGGGGTAAACTCGAGTCCACAATTAGGCCCACTGACCTTAGGTAGGCTTACTCTCCACTACAACTCTGTGTATTACTGTAAATATAATTCTTTGATGTAAAGTCCAGACACCAAACAATGTTTTAAGAATGTAGTTTAGGGCAATTAGTATTAACAGAGGCTTGATCTAGTTTTCTCTGGTGTCAATTTTGATTTTTCTCAACCAAATGCACCACTCCAACCTATTATTTGTGACATTTTGTCTGTCAGTAAATTCAGTAAGGCTGCAGGGAGTTACCAGATGACAAACACAATGGACTCAGTGTTCTACTTTCTACTATGAAATAGCAGCATGGAGACATTGCCCCACTTTGTCTTCCCCTTAAAACAATGATGCTCAAAACAAAGGATGAACTTAAGAGCATTAGGCCACTGGTGCAGAAATGAACACCATATGCACTGGTACTCTTCTGCAGGTGTCATTTTAAGATAGCAAATGTGCTTTGATTGAGTGCATGTGCAAGTTTAATTGTGTGTAAGTGTGTAGTGCACGTGTCTGTGCGTGTGTGTGTGTATGTGTGTGAAAATGAGAGAGGGAGGGAGTGAAGGGGGGTTCAGGGGGTCATTCTATTCAACAAATCTGAGAATGTGTTTATCTATATTCCTTGGAAAGATGATGTCTTTTGAGATAAACTTGTCATCCTTCATCTTCCAGGTTTCTGTCAGGCTCTCTTTTATTCCCAATCCCATTTGCACACAAACATCTTGGCCCAAAAGGCTCCATTACTCTGATGCAAAATCACTCCCTGGCATAATGTGATTGCCAAAAATGATGCTGGGGCATGTTAAGAGTTAGTAAAATGTCCTTACACTCAAATGATGTTCACTTGCTATATTTACATCATGAGCTCAGGTGTTTACCTCAGCCATAGACTTCAGTTTATGTTTTGCCTCCTCAGGGTTATGGCCTTGCATGAGTGCATTTATTACCTTTGTGACTTTTTGGACATATTTAGTGATTGGATTGTGCAATTGAAAAAAACAAACAACAGTCATATAAACAGAGCATTCCTGCAACAGAATGTACTTGTCACTACATAGGTATGGAATGAGACTTAACCGTAACACTACCTCAGCAGAGGTAAATATATATATGGATGTTTGTCTGGCCAATAACTGAGCTAACATTATGGCCCCTTGCTGTTTTTTTTCCCCACTGTGCCATTTGCAGTTGCTGTCAGGGATGCACCATCGGACCAAAGACCCTTAGGAATTATCTTTGACCCCCAGGCCAGAAGAAAACACCTAAAGTTGATGAAAGGATATGTGTAAGAAAAATACTTAATATAATGTTGCATTCAGTAGTGGAAAATTGCTATTTTACTCTGCAATAGCATTATTAATAGCTTAATAATGTGAATGGTCCTCAATCATTGCCGTACAATTGAGGTTTTCAATGCCCCCTTTAAATATAGCCAGGATCTCTCTGATCAGGAATAAAATATTGACATCAGGGATGTGGATTAACACAAAGTGTTTCTGTCATAATGTACTAATGATGAATGATGGATACCTATAGCTGTAACCACAGCCAAGGCAGCACCCAGAGGTTTTTCTCTACTGCATGGTTCATGTTTGACTCAATATTGACCTTTGGTCTGCCACAGGCCTGAGAATATCAGATTCATATATCCATCTCCACCTTGGATATATTGGAAAGAGAGAAACACTTAGAAAATACAAATAATATCAGAGACACTTCATCTTATTTCACTCTACTCTGCCAAAATATATGGTTTTGAGTAGTCAAACTTGATGAAACACTGTTGCACAGTTCTTACTATGCAACTGTGAATTTGGTCAGTTTGCTACTATCCACACTGTGCAGCTGCTGTGTGACATGAAGATGACATCAGCACCTATGAAAAGGACACAAGCACATGTGTGTGACTTGATGACAATACACATGATGATTATTTTCTACTTTATGGTATAGGAGCTATGCAAACTACTAGATCTCTGCAACCCTGCATAATATACAACAAGAACTGGAGATATGACAACATAAGATCAAGTACAAGACATGTGGATCATGTATGTGGATCACTGCAAATACCTCTTACAGTACCTCTTCAGTGAAATTCAAGCCTCTTCTGTGGATATTCGTTTTTTTCCAAGGTGCGTGATGAATATGGGTTTGAACCTTTTTCTTGCCCTTAGCCCTCTGACCCCTTTCCATGGCTAATCTCCATTATGTAAAAAGATTTATTACGATCAATTACATGTAGCGTGCAGGAGACTCAGAGAGGGATTAAAAGCCTAGCTGTGACCCACCTGGCCCGCGTTTTAACTATTTGACATGTTCAGGGGCCCCTGGACAGATCCCTGGGGGACTCCGTCACACCAGCTATAAGTCTAACTAAAGCAAACACAGAATCACTCGTTTGTTGACTTTTACAAAATGTTGAAGCTTGCCAGGAAAATTATACTCACTACACTTTTGCGAGGAATGCCATTTAAAGATAAAAGTTACTTCATGTTTGATTTTATGACATCAAAGTAACTGTGGTCTGAATTCCTGTTAGGTGGTGTAAAGCATACATTTGCAAACATAAAGCTTTATGTCATTTGAAGAGAAATTCTTACATGCGTATAAAATACCATCAGTCAACATTGTGGTCAATTTGGACCACAACCAATAGAAAATATAAATTCTGCGAATACAGGACCAAATTTCACAAGACATTTATTTTCAGAGCCGGTAGGAGCCTATCATCATGTTGAGAATAGGCTGTGTATACTTCTGAGCTGCATTCTTAAACACCCATAGCCTAAAGACACTGTCAAGTGTGATCGCCCCTGGCGCACACCCAGTGTACAGTGGAATACTTGTAAAACATCTCAGATGAGTAGAGAGCAGGACCTACTACTCCCCCATACATCTGACCAGAGATGAGCTGACAGCGGTGGGCCGTCTCCACCAGTCCATCTGGTCTCTGCTTTCACCAGGCCAAAGCCTTGCTCTCTCATGGCCAACAGTCCAGCACTGGCATCCTCCCGATGTCCATAAATGGATCTTTGCCACATTGTCAGTGGCTAGCTATTTCCCTGTGGTGTTCCTTCCAAATCATCACTCGACTGATTCTTCATCATTCTAGGGGGAGTTTCCAGGTCTGAATGTTTTTGCTTTTTATAGAGTGATGACAGCTGGTATTCCATCGGAAAAATTTCAAAATTTCTCAGGTTTACCAATATGCAGGATCTGAGGTAACTATCCCATGTGCAAATACACTAGGGTAAACGGCTATGAAGAAACCTGTCATGGATATCAGAGGAAAGAAAGAAGGAAGGGTGGGTATGAACAGGGGTGTCGTTGGGGTTATTAAGTGGGCTCCTCCCATCACAGATGTTTAATTAAATTAGTCTCATGACATCTCCAGAGGACTCAAGAGCAAATCCTGAGGTCCCAAAACCACCATATCAACAATCATAAAAGGTAAAATATGTATGGATTACACAGCCAAGGCTTTGGTCGATACATGATAGGTTATTCAAAGCCTATCTCAGGCACTTCATGTTGAGCAATTTGACTGTAATACCAGCAATTTATGCCAAAATGGGGGCTTTTATGCGTGTTTCTTGCTTGTTTCAGTCTAAGCTACACTGACACATAGGACAGCAGCAGACAATAAACCTTTGAAATCATTCCTGCTGAAGAGTCAAAGCTGGGGCAAATATAACATTATGTGGGATGTTTGATATTACCACGGAAACCCCATCTGTGTCCAATCGGACAGAGGCCGCCTGTTCATCATACAATGAAGAAAAAAAAACAAAGAAAAAAAAACCCTGACATGAACAGGAGTATAGGAAGATTAGGAAACTGTAGTTGTAAATATCACATTGTACATATCAAAAAGTATTTTTCAAGTGTGCTGTCAGCTACAACATATCTCCCTGTTTCCTGTCTGAGGTGAAATCATTTTCAAAGTTTACATGGATATGAAGAAGTATTGAAAGAGTGGGTTGTGGCCCTATTCTTAGCATGGTGGTCACAAACTGTTGTGTAATGGAAAGGCCACAGGATCAATCCAGCCCATGTGTTTACATCCCTGTGCTCTTAACCGTTGAGCAATCCACTGAAAGGCCTTTACACCTGCCCACTCATGGTATGCTGTGGATAACAGTATCAGCCAAATGCCAAAAAGTAAATGTACTAAGGTCTGATCCTTCAAGTGAGACTTGCAGTTTTAGGATGCCTTCTGCCCTCGATGTTCGTTTGGCTTCTTTGTTATTAGAGACATAGTGTCAATGGTCCTGTTATGGTGATGTTCAGTTACTGAGTAAGGTGGAGAGTGAACTTCCATATAATTCACGCATCATAAAAGAAGAATAGAGGGTGATGCTTGGACAGCCCCTGGTGGAGATTATGATAAACTGAGTCAGATACCTTATTTGTTATTGTGTCAGCATTCTAACCTATACTGCCACCCACAGTTCAAAATATAAACTAGGTAAAATACTACGGTATATATGGTTATATACAATAATACTATACACATTTATTTGCAGATGATTCACATTGAAGATCTTTGCCAACACTTAGAATTGCAAAGCACAAATAATGACTTTTTCTTGGAAGAACTGAACCTGAAGCAGGTTATGGAGAATATCTATAAATAATAATAATAATATAAATTAAAATTTTACTTTGCCTCACAAATTCCATTTTACAAAATGATTAGTCTGTCTTTCTCATGAATATCCTTCAATCATTTCAGATTTAATCATCAATGAAATGTCCATGATATGAATACTAAAATTTGAAGATGCCTGTAGGCCTTATGTGAACAGCAAAATCAGTTAACACTTCCCCGTTTTATATCAGTGTATATGTTACTGCTGAGCAGTATATGTTCTTATGCCAGGCAACCACCTCCTCTTTCTTTCTGCAAAAGAGGAAGAGGGAGGGAGGGAGAGAGAGAGAGAGAGTGAAATACCCATTGGATAAAATTGAGCGACCTTGCCTCACAGAGATGAGAAAAACAGGGAATATTGTCTCTGTCATAAAAAAAGAAAAAAAAGACGTCTTCACATTATTATTAAAGTTCTCTCTCTCCGACGCATGTGAGCATATGACATATTACCAGAAATGAAATCTTTTGAATCTAGAGTTGCACAGAATTATTGAAAGTTGCTAAGAGAAATTTGTTCTGTTATGACATTATTGATTATTAGCATAATAATCAACTAGCATAATAATTTCCTGACTGACTTTTTGGCCTCATTTACTTTAGCACAATATTATTAGGATTTGAGGCAAGGTCCCCAATTTTCATGTTTTGCATTGTCCTAGGTCATAATTGAAACTGGCTTTTCTTTTTTATTTTGTAGGAAATTAAACAAATGTTTATTCAATATATGTTTATCTATTAATTCCGACAGATGGTACTTGCTGCTATCAAAGATATTGCCTTAAAAGAACAAGAAAGTAATTTGCTTAATTTCCTGTGTGCATGTCTGTTAGCAGAATATTAGCTTTTCTTTGAGAAGTAATGATCAGAGAAGTGTATTTGTGTGAGGGTATTTATGTGGTTTGAATAACATATGTCACAACACACTGCATGCATTCAACAACAGGTGTCAGAGGTAGCAGAAGAATGTAAGACATTAGCTCTTTAACACCTGTATAAGATATGAAGGATTTAATTTAATATCATTTATGTTAGGGTGAGGTTCAGTGTCTTGCTCAAGGATGGTCTCTCTTACCACTTGGGCACTCTGCTGCCCATTTCAAAATGAGATGAAATGCATTACTGAATGTTATGGAAATTATTTTTCCAAAATGGACATAGCATTTTGTAATGAAAACCTTAAACATAAACAATATGATTCTAAGAAAAAAGACAGTATAAAGGCTCAGAGAGTGAGTGAGCAGACCCTACCCTAGCCTGAGACTTCTTCACTGTCTTCAGGTTGGCTTTAAAGTCAGCCTAGAAGGCAGCTTGGCTTCAGACAGTGCTCCCAACACATTGCTAGACTTCATTCACTTCAGGTTTGGCCTCTTACGACCCTTCAGCTCCTAGATCTTCTGAGTCAGGGACTAGATATGAGGATCTAGTCCCTGACTCAATATGAGAAAATCAGCGAGGCGGGGCGGCATTATCTGCTATTTCTCTTTGAAATCTTTAAGTCTGGTGTGGATATGTTGCAGGCAAATACAGTGTGAATGTAAAATGTATTTTATTCTGTGTCCTTTGTGGATTAGAACAGATAAAAAAAAGTCAAATAAAATGAAAAGTCTGACATGACGCATGGCTTTTCATACCAATCTCTGAAGTTCCGAATGAGTTCAGACAGCGCATACAAGATAATAATTCCACTTTGGTGTGGTTAGAGACGTAAATAGATATAATCTTGGAAGGAGGATTAAGATGAGAGTATAGTATTTGATCTTCAAAGGCTTGAGGTTACCTCAGGTAAAGTACAAATGCAGTTAGCTTCCATAAAAATTCTGACTCACAGTTAAACTTCTGTTCATTTCCATTACAAAGACAAGTACCTCTTTCTCATTCTTGGCCACCTCAATATCGCAGCACTCATCATCCACTGTCTCAATCTTTAGGTGCAAATCCGTACAGAGCTCCTGTGTAGGGATCAAACCCAGCCTTCTGTAATCCACTAAGGAATGTTGAAGAAAAGAATGAGAAAAAAGAAAGAAAGGAATGATTCATCAAATGATATATGTAAAAGTAATGGCTTTGAAACTTAATTCAGCCATCAACTAGACAGGTGGCATGATACCTTTAAAAGTGTATTTTCCTGAGAAGAAAGTGCACAGAAAAATGAAGGAGATGTTGTTTACCTATGAAACACATGGGGAACAGTTCTGACAAAAAAAAGAGTCTGTTTGATATTATTGGCTGTCAGAAAGACCTTATCCGCATGTAAGCCTGTTCTAAACCACTATAGGCATGATTGAGCAGAGTATATACATAAGTACAGATGAGAACAAAACATCCAGGAACTTGGGAACTGTTGGGAACTGTTAACTAGCTGGCAATTCAGTCGCTCTTTATGGCTCTTGGCATTGTGAAATGATCAAATATAAATATTTTACTGTTGAAATGACAAAAGCAATACACTATTCTCAAGGGGGAATTGCAGATATCAAAAGCTGCCAGTAATGACACAAGATAAACATTTAATTTAAATGCAATAATAATTAAAATAATGTGTTTTGCTGTAAATCTATGATTAGAGAGAAAGTTGTTTATGATCATCTAAACAATGACTTAAGTAGTAATGATTTATTTGAAACATTTCAGTGTGGTTTGTATTCAAAACATAGTGGGACTGCCTTACTTAGAGTCACTAATGATTTTCTTTTAGCAGAAGATGCCAGGGGATGCTCTATCCTAGTTTGACTTAACGGTAGTGCTGCATTTGACACCGCTGATCACAATATCTTAATCAGTGGTCTAAGTGTAGGAATTGCTGACATTGCCCTCAGTTGGTTTGTGTCATATCTATCAGACAGGCAGTCCTTGTTGCCATGGGTACTTCCACTTCTTATTCTGTAAAATTTAGTTGTGGAGTACCTCAAGGTTCCATTCTGGGTCCTGTTTTATTCTCTATCTATATATTTCCACTTGAACACACTAACAATATAATTCTTAGACATAAGATTTCTTGCCATGCGGACAATACACAACTGTACTTGCCAGTAATCCTAATGATACACTTAATGATTGTCTAGTTGGATGTCTCAATAATTTCTTGAACTTAAAAATGATCTGAAAATTGTTGTTTTTGGCCCCCCAAATGCATCTTTTAAAATTCAAGAAAATGTTGGCAAATTTTGAGAAGAAAATCCAAACAGTTGTTCAGTTTCTATCTGCCAAGGAACATCTCCAAAATTAGATATATTATTTCCTTGTCTGAGAAAGTTATCCATGCCTTTATCTCATCTTGCATTGACTAAAGTAATTCCTTATATTCTGGCCTCAACTGCAAAGCTCTAGCTTGTCTGCTACTGGTGAAGAATGCTGCAGCCAGGCTCTTAACTAGAAATAAAAGAAGAGATCACAGTAGTCCCATTTAAACCACCTTTCACTGGCTTCCAGTTAATTTTAGAATTAATTTGAAGATTTGACTGATTATTTTTAAAGCATTAAATCGCCTGGCTACAGCATATATTTCTGTACTTCTATCTCCCTATGCACAGCCTTAGATCAGCTGACATGACACTTTTGACTGTTCAAAAGTCTAGATTTATGAGAAGAGGTGATCGTGCCTTCACTATCAAAGTGCCTAACCTTTGGAACCAATTGCCTGAAGAAATATGTTTGTTAAGTTCTGTATCCTCTTTTAAGACCAAATTAAAAACTTACTTTCTCAGTCTAGCTTTTGGCTTTGACTCATTGTTTTATGCCATTTGTTTGTTTGCTTCTACCGTAGAACTTCCTTTCTCAATTGACTATCTTTATGTACTTTGTTTGTTTGTATTATTATTATTTTTAAATTAAAAATAATAAAGTGTCTTATTATTTTTAAAACAAGTGAAAAAACACCCTTGCACTGAAAAATAAACAAGATGTTAAAATGCAATGTAACCATTTCTACATTTAACCATTAAAATGACATGCTCACATAGAGAGTTACCCACAGTGCAAAAATACTCATACCTATCTATAGAGTACAGAGACATCACATAATAGCTGTTGATGATAACAGACCGGTATATGCAAAAGAAGACAAACTAATAAACAAAAAAGAAAAAAAGAAAACAAATTGTCAACCAAGGACTGATCTTCACCACTAGCCTTTACAAAGTACCATACATTGTTTTAATTTTGTACTATCAATCATAGGTATGTTTCTCTGCAGCTTGCCAGCGTAATTAACCAAGCATTGAGTTGAAAGTGCATGATGGAGAGAGTGAACACTATTTATTCAGATTGATTATCCAGTGATGATTACCCTAATCACATCAACCACTTCAATTCACAAATATCCATTAGACTCATGACACCAGAGTCTGCAGAGTGGATTTACCTTCAGCAGTAGCCTGCGTGCTGCTGAGTATTTTGGCTTTTTATGCAAAAGAGAGAAAAGTAGTTTGTGCTTTTATGGCTTATGCAATTGAAACTGGAATAATGCAGAATGGCCACAAACACGCACATGCCTCAACATACAAACATAGGCTTAATGAGTGTGAGCAACAACAAGTGTCAGACAAAAGGTAATAAAACACAGAGTAATTTATACATGTCTCCACAATTGTTTCTATTCAATTTGATCACTTTTATTGTTTTATTATTTGTATTATTTGTACTGGTTTTTATTGCTTATTTTACAGTCAATTTGTGTGCTGATATTATATATTTATCCCTCCTGAGTCCTGGTGCTTTTGCTGCTGCAATAAAGTTCCATCTTATCTTAAATATTTAGAAAAGTACTTAAGGTTAACTGTATGCAGACCAGCAGTAATTTTCGTATGATCTAATAATTCATTAAATATTCAAGTAAAGGAAAGTGACAAGTGACGAAACATTTCAGGATTAACTTGAAGTCTGCAAAACTGACCAGAGAGCAGCAACAGCATCAAATCAAGAACTCTAATTCTAATTGGTGCCTGTTACATGCCTGTGTTAAGATGGAGGACAACAAAGAAACACACAAGGAGAGAGGAAATCATTTGCCATCCACAATCAATAACAAGGACATTATTGTAGAAGATGATTGATTGAAAAGCATGGGCGTGTGACAGGCGGACACTCACCCCTCAAACAGGCTGTCCTTGTTTAGATTTCCGGATGGAGAGCCAACGTAGTGTGATAAACAATTGGCTGGCCTATATTCACAGCTGTGGCACGTCATACAGGGCACCATATGGCATGCATTATAAGATCATGAGATTATGATTATGTATTATTAGATTATGTGTTGTAAGATGTTTGAATTTAACGGATGATAAAGTTGTGGAACCTGATTTATTATTAGCTTATCAGATGTAATTAATATGATGTATTATGCTTAATGGTATTATGATAATATTATAATGTAAGTATGATGTGAGCAATACACCATGTTAACATATTAATAATGTTAATGCGTAATGTGGGATATTTTTTTCTAATTAATAGCAATATAACATTCACCATTGATCTTCACATTGATTTTCACACATGCATGGAGCAGGCAACCAATATTGATACGTGTTGGACCCATAAATGGTTACGAGTGGCTGTAATTTAACATACATCACACAGATCGAAGAAGCCATTGGCTAAGGCAGCAGTGATCATCAGGATATAATTGTGCTAGAGCCCCTTGGCCATTTTCGTCCCCTCTCTTGTACACTGACCCCCACCTTGGCTGTATCTTGTCCTATGATTTCTACAGAAAATGCTATTACAGCCACCTCTCCAGGGGCCGGATCGACAAGGTCCTTACAGTCTCACCATGGGATAAAAACGGCTGACCCTGTCTCCCTCATCACACACAGAAATGAGGGTAACTGAGAGAGAGACGAAAGTTCACTTGTAGGTTAATAGGGTCCTCAGATGAAATCGCGTGATGACACAAAAAAAGGCAAAGGTGAAGAAAAAGTTCTAAAAAGATCCTTCGATTTCCTCCCTCTTTGAATTCTTCTCATTTTCTTCATAGCTATCTTTCCCTCTTGTGTGGCCAAATGCCCTTCAGATGTGCTGAAGGAGAACATTAACTTGTTGGAGATAAGATTTCATGCTGTTATTGAGGCTTAGGGAACATAATAGCAGTCCGGCTTTGGTCTCTGCTGTACCAAAGACGAGGAAGAAGCGGCTGAGTAAAGAGGCCGTCTGCCTTAATGTCACCGGTGTGACATTACATGGAGGGATCGAACTTGTGACCTTCATTGTGACACATTGTTCTGGTGTTTCTGGTGGCCTTATTAGCACCCCTGTGCTAAAACACATCATCAGGGTTGTGCAGACTCTCTCTCTCTCTTTCTCTCTCACGCACACGCACTCGCACACGCACACGCACAAGCGCAAGCATCTCAGGTTGCAAATGAATAAGAATCATGAGGGTAGGAGGGGAATGGAGGCAATGCTCCATTTTACAGGCAAGTGATCTGACACCAATAAAGGGCAGCTTTATTGGGAGAATTTCTCATTGTAAATATGAAGGAAGATATGAGCTGTGACCTCCAAAAGACAGAGAGAGGCGCTAACTCCAGCCACACATACACACACACACAATGACAAGGCAACTAGAAAGACTTGATCTATTTGTATTCATCATTACTTATACATCTGCAACAGATAGCCACTAGACAATTAACTCCTGAACATATCAACCAAATTATATTTAGTTTTAATTATCACAAAATCACTTGAAACAACAAAACCAAACTCAACAAACTCAACCAAAAACTCAATCTTTGCTAGTTTCGTTATCCCATAACTTACCTTAGAGAGGCAATTCTGTCAGGGACAAAGTGCTAGGTTGTGATATCAGCTATAGAGAAAAGGGCCTAATGAATTGATGATTGATTTATATGGGCAGTGCTAACCTGCAATGTGAATGGCTGTCTCTAATGGTGCTCTGTCTCTTACTCCGCCTCTCTCTCTCACAGTGGTCTCATTTAGGAGAATCATCGCAATGCCTGCAAGGCCTGTTGCAATTGCTGGTGCCCATTCCCTCCCTCCTTCTCTGACTCAATAACCTGGTTCAGAATGATCAAGCACAGGGGCAGTGCTTTCACACGATAACGCATGACTGGTCTATTATACTAAATTGGTTTATCATATTAAATCGGTCCTTGCGAGGGCTGTGTTTTGGCATCATTGATATTACAGGTATTTCCTATGAACAAAGTTAGATATACATGCAGAGACCTGCACATATGCAGGCCACACATATAGAGATTGTTAGTGTGTGTCTTTATGAAATGGGACAGACAGCATTTTCACTTCTCCCACCCATGCAAGCTGTTCTAATTTGGACAACCCGCATCCAGTTCCTAAAGTGCCCTGCTCTTACCCCATGAAAAACGGTCCTGGTCACCATAGAGACAGCTATAGCCCATAGTGCTGGTGGGGTAATATCAGCTCCCACATATGACCACCTCCAAAGACAACACTGGCTGTCAATGTTCTTATGATCAGGCGGCCCTGTTGTATAGGCTCTTAATTGTTTAATGTTGCATTTTATGAGACTACAGGACACTGATTCAGTGGAGGCCAGAGGCTCTGAATTGAGACGAAAACACATTGGGTTCAGCAATGCGAGGCTAATCACAGGTGGGTAGTAGTCCACCGTGGGCTATGGGCAGCTGCTGAAGCTGTGTGCGGTTCTGACGCCTTGGGGGAAGATGAGGTGCATCCAGTGCTTTCTATCTGTCTGTCTGAGGCAAGCCGACCTTGCCGTCTGGCTCTGAGCACAAACAGACATCACGGGGGATGGGGACTAGCTGTTCCCCTGCACTCATAAATACAACACACAATTTCAAAGGAACTCAGGAATATACTTGTGCATGTGTGTGTACACTCATGTGCTCGCTCTCACTCACACACACACACACACACACACACACACACGCACACCTGCGTACATACACAAAAGGATCGAGGAAGGGATCGACACAATGCCTTGTTCCATGATTGAAAATAACTTTTCTGCAACTGTCTCTGTGCACAGAAACCTGATACTGCTGATACTGCCTGATACATGCCCAGAACCCCCCCCACAGAGTAGATGCACACACAAATGCGTGTGTGTGTATGGACACTGATCTCACTTTAAGGTAATCACTGTGCTCTTCAAATTAGATTTTCTAAATTGGGGTTAAAGTTGTTGGTATGATTGCTCGTATGCTATTATATACTGATGATATTGTGGCCTGGTGTTGTTGTAAACCAGGATCAAAATTATTCATTTTAGGAAAACAGTGTGGATAGAAGTCCATATACTTTTAATGTTGAAACAACAGTGCTGGCATATACCAAGCAACATAAGCACATTTTAGATGGACACCTGTCTTCTAAAGATGGTGTACAGTATGTGTGCTCGCGCGTTCATCTGGTAGAACATTGGGATTTGTATTGAATAAAGGGGAAAGCCTGTGAAGAGTTAGGAAACCACACATACACAGCTGAACAAATCATATATATGCCCCATTCCAGATTAAGCCACGGGTGTTTGGGGACTCCAAGGAACTGCAAATACTCTTCAGCAGAGTCGCCATCCTGTTACTGTTTTCATGTGCTTTTGTACTGGTCATATTCTGTCATGATTTGATTTATAATTGATAACTGATTTTAATAAATCGGATTGTCTATGAACTTGTCCTAGTTAGGCTTGTGAAGTCCTTTCTGGTGTGTTTGTGATAAAGGGCGATAAAAATAAACCTGACTTGAATTGAGGGCTATTTGTTGTTTGGGAATTAAATATGTTCTCACCAATTCACCTAATCTATTTTCTATGTCTGGTTTAAAATGAGTTTACCAAAATAGATTAGGGTGTGATATGTAAGATATTAATTTTTCTTATTTATAAAAAAATGGCATGCCATTTTAAATAGGAACACATAGAATATAACATAAATAACACATATTAAGAATAACGACGTGTCAGAGATACAAAATGGCACAATGAAAGGAAGGTACATTATCATTAGCTACAGAAACAGCAAGGTTCACTGGCACACCGGCAGAGAACCAGATCTGTCTGCTATGTGATTTGGATGAAATTGAAAATGAAATTCATTTTATGTTCCATTGTCCTTTTATATGATGAACAGACAAAGGTGTGCCTTACAGCAAATTGACTTCAATTTCTGTTAATTTTGATTCGACGTTTATGAAAGACTTGAGATACGTTTCAGAAGAGGTGGATTCTGTGTGGCAAGGTTAATCTGTGCAGCCTGGACTAGATGGTGATGTACTTTGTATGATACCTGAGATTGTTTAGAAATAGGTTTAGAAAACTGCAACATGATGATGTGTGGATGTGTCTGGTAAGCCCATGTGGAACGGGGATACATGACAGTGAAATAAATGAAATGAAATTCAAAAGAATCTCTCCCACACACACACACACACACACACACACACATATTACACCCACGCATAGACTTTGAGTGAAGTTAAGCCTTCCTAATCAGATGACAGAAACTCGGCAGGTGTGGCATTAAAACTATGGACCTGCAGCATGCAAGCGAGCTAATAGGCTAATCCTGACTTAAAGCGGAGATGTGACGTGCTGTCAGGTGCGATACGATGGCAGTGCATATAAGGCCTCGTTCACGCCTCTGCTGCTGATGGGAATGATTTCTCGCTGTGTGTGTCTGATGCAGCGTTGACGATCTCCCCGCGGCTTTTGCGGAGGGAGAGAATGCCAGTCATTATCACAGCACACTCCTGCTTAAATATGAGGACGCTCTGCTAAGGTGAAAGCAGGGGGAATTAACCGTGGCTGAAATCCTGCCTCTTATCGTGTTCACCTGCCAGTGGATCATGGAGGGAATACATTGGCAAAGAGAAAACTCTTGAATTTACTTAAACTCACTGCAGAAGTAGCCTAAGATTTTTGAAGTACAACAAAACAAAAACTCCAACAAAGATGAGATGGGCCTGTGACGACTAATGCACCTTGGTATTCAGAGATGCAACCAGATATGAGCGTAAGAGACATGCTGCATGATAGTGGATTAGTTGATGTAAATGGGGCACAGTAATAATATGATCTATACCTTAGACTTGACTGGTGTGGTTCTAATTTTAATTAGATTGGATTTACATAACGGTTTCCCATTAACTGGGTCCCCGGTGACCCCTCACTGATGGCGCCAACTGGTTCCCCTATCCCCGCAACGCTAATAAAAGTGATGTCACGCACACACAACTGCACACACACTCTCTCGCTCGCACTTTATTGCCATCACTTGGAAGGCTGCAGACTACGTGACTACTTACGTAACAACGCCAATATAGTATATACAAAAGGAATTATATTCTAACATTACTTTTTGATACTACTCTGATGTATACTATGAATTTGTGTCATAACAATATATGCCAATCTAAAAACACGGGTAAACTCTATTTCTGCAAATACAAAGTGGGTAAACTGGGTTTTTACGTTACCCCAGTGTTAACAAAGCCTCAAAATACATATAAAACTCGTGTTTAGCTGTTTTATACTCTCACTTGTTGTAGAAAAAGATCATACAAAATATTCCACAGTAAAAGTGTCATTAAATCATGATGCAAACTAAGCCACTTGTGGGGCAACAGCGCTTCAACACAGGGTGCCAAGCTACAACTGCAGATTTGGGCTTTGATGGCATTCTGGTATGTTTACTTCTGAATCCAAACCAACAAACATCATTTTCCGAGTCCTCTCAGAGTTATCTGACTTCTCTCCTCTCTGCTCACAGAAGGTGGCACATTGTTTAACACGGATGAAAGCCTTGAATCGGTTGTGTGCCCTGCGGGAGGAAGGCAAGAGGCAGGGGGCCTCCTCCGTTATCTCTTGACACACTTACACACACGGGCTTGATGTGTTTTGCTCTGAACTGGGGCGAATTTCAAACAAATCTCCTCCGCCTATCACATCCGGTCCTGTGTCGTTTATACCGGGAGCGAGGAGGAGGAGGAGGAGGGAAAAAGAAGCGCGGACTTGGAGCTGACCTAAAAACAACTCCTCACGGACTTTCTCAGTGTCTCAAAGACACAAGGCCACGCTAT
>CABFOQ010021717.1:0-21472 GCA_900660455.1 Gephyroberyx darwinii | reverse complement strand
GCGGGGCCTCTTTGTGTTGGCCTTTTGTAATGAGATGCCATCTGTGTCTACTGGCTGCACTGGCTCTGCTCTCCCTTCCCTGGGATACTACTCATGTATATGAGCACACCATTTCTGCGTTCTCTCTCCTCACTGGGAGGAGATTAACGCCCCCCCAGTGCATATTCCAGTGCTTCTTGTGCATAGTGGCTTCCCATTGGCTCTTTGCCTCCCTGTGCTCCTCCTCTTATACAGGGAGCCAGTCCATATTCATGAGGCAGGCTCCTCTGCTCTCCACTGTGCCGTGTTTCCTACATCTGCTTGTGGCATTGTGGAGCTGTGGAGCAGGAGGGAGGGCTGTATGGGTAGACATCAGCAGTAGCAGTAGTGGGAGGAGGAGGAGGAGGAGGAGGAGGAGGAGGCTGCAGCCATGTCAGTTTGCTGTGAGCTGGACGGTGTGTGAAAACCAGCCATGGCCATGTCGCTGAGTGCTGACGATGAGGACTACGACTCAGACGCTGAGCAGGTTAGCACACTGAACCCCTGCAGGCAGGCATAGTAAGGCCACTAGAGGAATGCTTGTGCCAGACAGAGAGGACTGTGCAGCTTCAGAGGGCAGTGAGGAAATGGAGCCACCTGAAGATAAATGCACAGATTCTCTGTACCTCCATGCTTAGTCTTTCCTTTATGCCCTTTGTTGCAAGGTTTATTGATAGGTTTGCGTGCTGTATGTGCATGTATGCGTGTGTGTGTGTGCATGCAAGGTTGTATGTGTTTGGCAGGTAAATGCAGCAAGGAGTAGAGAAGCCTCTGTTTATACAGCTCAGAACCTCAGGGCAGCTATTGGTTGTTTCAGAGGAGAGATTACAGATGAACCAGAAGAATGTGAGAAGCAGATACAGAAGACAGATCCTTCATGGTTTCAGTGGAATATGTGCGACAGTAAAAGAATGAGGCTGTTTGTTAGATTATTGTGCCAGTATGTGTTCGTGAGAAAGCCTAGTTATTGTGGAACTGAATTTCACAATCTTGTTCTGTGTTGCTGTTATGGCAATGCAAGATGAGATATGACTTACACAGGCTTACACAGTGAGAATCATGTTTTGTTAGTTTATAGCCTTCTCCAACATACTTCACACAACTATACTTCTGAACCACACCCCCTTACATTTATCCACTGGCCACATTTCTTTGGAAAACTCTGCAGATGAATTCATTTGATCGTTCCACAAAAAAAGACATTTTCTCCCCTGTTTTTGCTGGTCATATAAATTAACCTGTTATTAATGACAAATAACTGTAACCATGTAAAGGTTCATCTGCAGCACATTTTAAGGTGCTTGCAAGATATCCACTGCAAGCTGAGTAACTATGAAGGTTTTATATAGTTTAGCCTAAAATATAGTTGATAGTTACTTTTGTCTCATTAAAATTAGAGATTTTAGAAAGATCTTTGCTTTATTGGAATTATACAAAACATGTTTTAAATTGGCTATGTGCATTAAGCTGATAACTTCCTGGTTTGTACCTTTTTTTTTTACCTGGCTCTTGCTGCAAAGCACTTAAATATTACATGCATTTGTAACTTGGCTCACCATGGCAGCCTCTAGCACCAAACTGGACCGCTTGTGAATTTATAACACTGTCAGAATTCCCATTTGTTTAGTGTCATCATCTCAGCATCTTCAGAGCATGCTCACCCCTAATAGAGGAGAGGAGCCAAGCTTTTAACTGATTGCAACAGTAGCCAAATGCTATCAAGCTAACCATCTAAGAGCTGGAACTGTCCATGTTGAAAATTGCTTTTCCTCAGTCCACAACTCCTCATAGCTTTTGGTTTACATTTTTCATATTATAGTTTTAAATTCTACAAATACTGTGTTTAGTGCAACTACAGTGGCCTTTTCAATGGGTATTTTTTCAAATAGGGCATCAGATTTACACCAAGTGCACCCAAGACTTAACAGATTTCCACCAAATATTCCACAGCATTTGTAATATAACAATTCTTACAATTTCCTACCTATTTACTGCATAAAATTCATCAAATCCTTAAAGAAAATTACAAAAGTACTTGTAAACAAGCAAATAATAGCAACCTTGTCTATACTGCGAATAAACCATAGACCAATTTGAAATAGACTATTTCAAATTGCAATCATTTTGGTCACAATAATAAGACCAATGCCATGAAACGAGGACCCTGGTCTATGGATTTCTATAGACTGTGGACAACACAGGGAAATACTGTATTGTGTCCGTACTGTGTTTGATTATGCCATGTGTGTACAATGAATCAGTTATCTGATTTTGAACTTGAACTTCTGCCTTGATGCTGATCTAGTTCATTCTGTTGAACATAATATGACTTTTGTACGTTTGTGCGTCCGTGCTTGTCTTTCACCGGTGTTTGTGGGTGATGTTTAGCATATGTACGGTAATTGATTTCCACTGCTAAGGCTGTGTGACTGTGCACTCTGCAGCGTCTGCTCCCCGTTCCATTCCCCAGCTGAACCAGCTCTGAGCAACCAAGAAATTACTAGTTGGTCACTTGTATTCATCTCTTTATTACTTTACCCATGTGAAAATTGGGTATACAGAGAACTGTATAAACACAGTGTACATAACTACTATATTTTCATAATTCACAAGCTGCTGCTACCAGTGACATCATTTTGTTGTTAGTTACCTCTCCTTGCTCCCTGAGATGGAGGGTGGCTGACGGGTCACTTAGGTCCTGTAACAAGAGGCAGTTCATCCCTCTGATAGAGCTGCTGTTAACCCCTCCTGCCATTTCATCCTGAGTCTTAGTGTGATGTCTGCTTTGGAGATCACCTACTTAGCAGATGGAGTGGGGGATGGGATTTAGGGGACAATATGGACAGCTATCTGGAACATCTTCCCTTGTGTTAGGTCAGTTTTCCTTTGCCCTCTTACACGTGTGGTATGAGTTACATGGCCAATGGCATCCACTTGATGTTCAGCCAATGTGCACTATGCTGTCAGCTAACCTGTTATTAAAGTAATCTGATATTAACTAATTGACCTATTTGTTGATCATAGTTGACCTGTTGTCTGAGACCTAGGATCTAGGAAAAAGGGAGGTTACAGATCATGCTGCTTTAGCCACAGTATTTGCTTTACTTGGTTTCTTTTGGTTGCATATCCGGCCTCTGGTCTCTTTTCAGTGTTCATCGGGCACATACCTCCTGTCTATAATCCCGATGGATACCCACAGAGCAGTCCAATTCAGATTACACACACCCTACCCCCCAACATCTCTCTAATCCAGTCTGTTGACTGGATATCTGATTGCCTCAGTCATTCTCTGGCACAGCCATTAACAATCAATTGTTTTAATGTGCCTAGGATTGAGCCTCCTTTCTTTTCAGTTTGAGTATCTCATTACAGTTCTTATTGGTTACAAGTCTCTGTGTCATAGACTGTTCTGTCAGGGAATGGGATGTGGCTGTTGCTATGCTGATGCTAGGAAAATCTGCACTGCCGATATTACTCCAGAAACAAGATGGTCATTTCCCAAAGCTTCTTTTGTTCTTTTGCATCCATTGTTGTAGTTAATCTCACCTCTGTTCTGCTTTTCTCACGTGGCATAGTTGACAATATTATGACATAATGTTTCACTAAATTCCTAATGCATGGTCTAATTTGTTATTATATATATTATATGCTACTGTAAGTGGTTTTGATGGGTCCTGAGACCGAGGATGTAGAGAATGGAGAGAGGAGGAGCAGAATATGTAATACAAGGACTGTAACACTGGAGATCAAAAGCATCTCTTCTCCATTACCCAGTCCTATTAAATAGAGCACATTTCATGTGTGCTGTAATAAATCAGCCATGCACCCCCCAGCACAGAATGTCCTGGTGATCCATGTTATGTGTAAAAGATGGTCATAAGTGCATTCTCTCTTTGAAGTAGAAACATGTGCAAGTGGACTGCTGAATATGGAAGACCCCTTCAGGGACGTCCTTGATGTGTTTATGTACTGTATAGCTCCTGGGTCTTTAGCTGCCATGCATAATATGTGTTTATGCACAGCAGTTTTTTTTATCAGGTACATGTTTGTGGGTGTGTATGTGTGTGTGTATGCAGGTGTAGATCCCTTTTTGCATGTGTCTGTGTGTGGAACTAACTATTGACTCAAAGCCAGGGATAGCAAAGAGAAAATTGTCTCAATCATAGAAAGTACTCAGCATCAAGGACATCCCTCCTACCTCAACCACTTAACACTTCAATTGACTTCAGTTGAATTGTACAGAATATTTGAACTTTTGTCATTTCCTTATTGCATAACCCTGTTGTAAGTGGTTGATGTTTGGGAATAGCCAGAGCTTGTTGTTAAGAAATCATAAAACACAATTCATAACATCAGCTTGGAGTACTACTCAGAACTTGAGGCCTTGCTCTTGCTTTCAGCATCCACATTTGAAAACCTAAAGTAACACTTGGTGGAGAATGTAGTTTTGTTTTCTTGTGGACGGCAAGAGGATTGTTAGTTTATATTTGCAGACACACAACTGATGGAAGGGTTCTCAATAACCGTTCAGTTCAGTTAAGTATTTAGTATCTGGTGAGAGCAAAATAATGATGCCAAGGTATCTCTAATCTAAGACTTCAAAGTCTTCCTTTTTCAAATCAAATTATATACAATTTGCTGCTTTTGAGTACATAGGAATGTGTTTCACAACTATTACTAAGTAGATCAAATATCAATTCAGTTATATTGCGAATTCAACTAAGGTAATTAAACTACAAAAGTATGTGATACTTACAAATATGTTAAAAAATAATTACTCCAAGTCCTCAACCATCAGGTGTCACTAAACTGATTCATCATCATTCTTCTGTTGGAGACATACCTGTCAAATATCTGTAGGCTTATCATATACGATACTTGACTCTCTTTCCTCTTTTAGCCACGGCCTCCCAACAGGCCCAAACCTAAGATGGCAGCATCCCCTGCATCAGCAGTCAAACTGTCAGCTAGTCGGGGAACTTCTGGTGCCAGACGGAGAAGGACACGTTGTCGGAAGTGTGAGGCATGTCTGCGTACAGAGTGCGGAGAGTGCCACTTTTGTAAAGACATGAAGAAGTTTGGAGGACCAGGCCGTATGAAACAGTCCTGCATCATGAGGCAGTGCATTGCAGTAAGTTCTGTGCTCATAATTTTCTCATGGTGTTTTATGCATCTTCTTTTAATAAATACATTGCAATAATAATTGCTTTGTGGTTGTTTCTCTCCTTTTAATAATTAACATCTATTATTTGATCACAAAATTGAATAAGGTACAAAATGACTTTTCACTGGTTTCAGTCTGTCATGCTGAACATTCACTATTGTTTCCTATAGCTATGAACTGGTATGGACAGAACAGGCGACAGTGACAATATTGAGGATTCTTTTCTGGAGATCAGAGTATATATTCTGCTTTGATTGTGACAGCACTATTATGAAAAAACACATTTGAATGTAAAACTTCAGACAAAAACTCGTATGAACCCACAGACAGTCTCTCATTCCACACCATATGGAGGGGCTCCAGGCTGTATGAGCGTGATATCACAAATTGGACGGAGGGTTTTGAGCAATTGAATCTTCATGCTGCATCCACAAAAAAAATCACTGCTAGCAAATTAGCTTGAGTACAACATTGTAACACTTTTCTACCTTAAATGATTGGAAACATTGTTACACGTAAAAGAATTGGGCAGAAGTGACGGTTAGCCTGCTATCAATCACAACTATCCCTAAAGGAGAGTTTTCTGCCAGTGAGAATAATAATTTGAAACAGCAACCTTCTGTTCAGCCTGTTTTGTGTTTTTCCCTCAGCCTGTCCTGCCCCACACAGCAGTGTGTCTGGTCTGTGGAGAGGCAGGGAAGGAGGACACAGTGGAGGATGAGGAGGAGAAGTTTAACCTTATGCTGATGGAGTGCTCCATCTGCAACGAGATCGTTCATCCTAACTGCCTTAAGGTAAATTACTCAATAGTATTTTGTGGTATTATTTATTATTTTGGCTATTATTTATTATTTTAGTATTTTGGCTTAGAGTAGTTGAGCCATTGTCCGCGTCCTTTCACCTTTCTCTCTCTATGTGTTTTCTTGTTCAGGTAAAAGATTCAGGTGGAGTAGTAAACGATGAGTTGCCAAACTGCTGGGAGTGTCCAAAGTGCAACCATGCTGGAAAAACAGGGAAAGTAAGCATCTGTATGATATTATTCTACATGTGTTTGATTTATGAAAAGATTAAAAAAAAGAAAAAAAAGAGCATATGTCAAGACCTAAGAGCAAAAGGTATAAAGTTGTTTTTCCTTTTTTTCTAACTTTTTGGCCTTAAAGCAAAAAAGAGGGCCAGGATTTAAGTATGCATCTAACCTTCCTGGCTCACTACTGAAAGAACCACGACTAAACCGGGACATAAAAGAGGAGCCTGATCTACCCACTGTGGCTACAGCAACTGTCACTGCTTTGAGTACTGCATCTGGAATGAAGAGGAAGGCAGAACGAGAGGAAATCCCAAAGAGGAAAGATGAGGAGTCTCCAAAGAAACGTCCCCCCATGCTGTGTCTGGATGGTTTACCCCGACCCAGGCTTGAGGACAACCCATTGAGGAAGAAGAGGAAACTGTTTGACACCAATGATGAACCTGTCATTGTTAAAAAGAAGGTAAGACCCTTATCAGTTTGTAATCCTGTCCTCGGGAATAAGGTTGAGATACATAAGGCCTTAATAATCTCTTGAATATTGTGAACCTAAAAAGCTTAATTATTACAACATTTTGCATTTTGCAATTGATAAAACATCCCTTATTTTTTTCATGTATTATAGACATCGGGTTGTTGTGTTTATAAATGCTGGTTAAATTGGATTTGGTAGGTAGGCCTATTTCACATCATGTTGCCTATGAATTGCCCCTACCCTTTTCCTTTCAAACACAGGTAATGACAAAACGTCCTACATCCAGTGAGATGAGAGTTTCAATAGGTTTATGGGTATTAAGTAAAACAGTGCCATATTGTGGGTCAAGGCTATCTACAGCTTTGTAAATCAGAAATAGCTGACTGGATCAAAGATAATGCTAAGATTTGTAATTCAGTAATTGTAAAGCCATTGAAATGAATTGAGTTCCTGGCTGCTTAGGGCATAACATTAGCGTTTCAGCTTTGGCTGCATTGAGGTGAAGAAAGCTGTTTGACATCCATCTTTTGTTGACTAAAGTACAGAATTCATGTCTTATGCCCCCAGACTTTATTGCAATGTAAAGTTGTATATCATCTGCATAAGAGTGAAAGAAAATGTCTTATTTACAGTTACTATTACTGAGAGGGAGTATTTAGAGACCTGAAAACTGAAAAACTGAACCCTGGAGAATACCAAAACACCCCTTAAACAGTCTCTAGTATGTGAAATTGGAATAAATATTTGGAGGACAGAAGGCAGAGGTACACAAGAGATTGTTTCTCATTAAAACAAAATGAAACATTAATGACTCCAAAGTAGGGAATAACCAAATTACACAGGGTTACATTTTAAAGATCCCATATAACTCAGTTTTCATGATTTTGTTTTCAAATACACTATGGCTCAGGATCAGTTCTTCATGATGTTTTGCAAATAGATATAGTTTAGTTCAAAGTTTAATTCATTAAATTGAATGAATTTGAAGACTCACAGGCAGAACAGCCACAATATTAGACCCTGATTGGCCAAAAGCACCACCCCCTCCATTCAAATGAGATAAACCTGCTGAGTGAAGGCCTTTCAGTTCAAATTTTGCAAACTGGCCTGATTGGAAGCATTTCAGTAATTAGTGAGTGAACTTAAGATTGAACGCTTTTTAATTTGACCTTCACAGCTCCTAAGGATATATTGTTTGACAGCTTTACTTTTAAATTATGGATATCTTTATGGATATATGTGCCTTGGCAAGGATTGTCACCACTGTGATATTAGGTAAAAAAAAAATTGGCTTTAATATACTTAAAATATGTGTCCATTGATGACATGAGCATTTTAAGAGCTGCTGTTTGAAACATAAGAGAGAGAGCTGCATCCTCTAGAAGTAGGAAGAGGTATAGTGGAGCTGGGCTTATCAAATCACTGATGGGAAGAGGACTGGAGGAGTAAGGCTCTGAGTCTTCAGTGTGTGTAGAAGGTGGCTCAGAAGAAGTGAGATCAGTTGAACTAACATGAAACATATGTTCTTTTAAAATGCTTCTTAAGCTCTCCTGATAGCAGCAAGCTTTCTCATCAAATCCTTCTGGTAATCTCCCATCCACTTTGCGATAATTGCTTGTCTGCTTGCAGCTGGAGGCAAGTGTTATACTTGTGCTATTACTTTTTCATCTTCTGTTTGGCAACCCCATGGTCTGATTCGTCCCTTTTCTAAAATTTTGCTTCAACTCAAACAAGTCAGGTCTCATTGGTTTGGCTGCAAATGAGAATAAGTGATATAAAACTTTTGAATATAACATGCAAAAATGAAATGTTCCATCTATTTCTTCTCAGAAGAAGCTTTCAAAACCTGATGATCCCTTGACCCCCAAGCTTCTGCGGCAAATCAAGACAGAGAATGATGATGGTGATGATGAAGAGGACCTGGAGGATCATGAAGAAGACAGATTTTCCCTTGATAGGATTAATGTAAAAGAAAAAAAGGAGGATTATGAAGAGGAGCAAGAGGAAGATGAGGAGGAAGAGGAAGAAGGGTCTTTGAAAAAGGAGAGAGATGGCAGTGTAGAGGACAAAGCCAAGGTTCTGCTGAGTCCACTGCTGAGAACATCAGTAGCCAGAGAAAGTGATCAATCATCTTCTAACTCTCCCAGAGCCGGTCCAAGTAGCGAATCAAGTGAAACCCAGGAGAAGAGCTCTGGCCCTCTTAAGGCACGCCAGCAGCGCCGCCGCCTCCCCAACAAAGAGCTGAGTAAGGAGCTGAGCAAGGAGCTCAACCAGGAGATCCAGAAGACAGAAGACTGTCTGGCCAGCCAGAACCGCAGGACACTGAAGATGGAGGACAGTCCAGCCAGTCACAATCGACGACCGTTAAAGAGTGAGGACTCTTTGACTAATCAGAACCGTAAACCGCTAAAAACAGAGGACTCGACCACTAATCAGAGCCGTAGGCCCCTTAAAATTGAAGAGGTTGTGGCCAATCAGAACAGACGATCCCTAAAAACAGAGGACAGCCTGGTCAATCAAAACCACAGGCCAGTAAAGACCGAGCCTGAGAGTGAAGGAGAGGAGCCAAAACCTAGACGGCCACTCAATAATGGCAGCAGTGACCTGGGTGACTGGTTGCACCATAGGGGGCGGGAAATGAACGGGACACCACGTGGATACTCACCCCTGGGCTGGAACAGAAGCCCACCGATCACACCTATATGCCCCCGCCCACTTCCCTGCAGGTCACCGCCAAAATGTATCCAAATGGAGCGCCATGTGATCCGGCCCCCTCCCATCAGCCCCCCACCTGACAGACTGCCCCTGGATGATGGTGAAACACATGTAATGCGTAGGGAGGTGTGGATGACAGTATTCAGTCACCTAACTCACAGGGATCTTTGTGTCTGCATGCGTGTCTGCAGGACCTGGAACAGATGGTGAGTGAGGGATGTACTGAACACTCAAAAGGTGTAAACTTTCTCAAGTCCTGTGGAGTTGTGACTTTAAAGATGTCTTCTACAGCTCCTCGTACAGTGTCCCCCTGTAAATGCATTAAACCTGTTCTGTGCCTCCTCAGGTGCTGCGACAAGAGGCTTTGGAAGCACATTGATCTGAACCGCTGTAAGTCCATTACCCCTCTCATGCTGAGTGGTATCATCCGTAGACAACCAGCAGCTTTGGACCTCAGCTGGACCAACATCTCCAAGAAACAACTTAGCTGGCTCATCAACAGACTGCCAGGTAAACAAATTCTGTTTTGCCTGATAAGAGGAGAAGACTATACTGCAAATATGATGTATAAATAAAAAGTATTATCATAAAAATGGTGGCTCACTGGGGAAAGGTGAAGACTATATACTTGCAACTATATACTTATGTCTCATTTCATCTCCCCTCTCTTTCTCTTGTTTTCACTGGTCTGATTTATTTCTGTGTATACTATTTACTAAACAAAACAATTATAGGTGTACAATGGATATACAGAGTTTCCTGTGGAATGTTTGTAGGTGATGAGGGCAATTTTAGTACTTTTAATTTGAGGTTTGCTCCTGGGCCCATCCCAGGATTAGTTCCAGTAGTAGTTTGAAGAATGGCTCGGATACTTACTTGGATATTTATATCATTGTGCTGTAATTGCAATTGCTATTTTCTGAGGCTGTCAGAGCAATAAGGCTAGATGATGGATTTTCTTCTAGCTGTGGGGGCAGTTTTCCAGCTGTCAGGATCCACCGCAGCCAAATTAATGTAAAGCAAACGCTGGATTTAACCAGCTCCATATACTTGACTTGGTGAAAACCTAAACAGAGTATTCTTTTGATTTGGGTATATTATGTTTTAGGTGTTGGTAGAAAGACTGTATCTATTGAATAGATGTGATAATTTTGGCTTTAGAAATTGGAGTTCAGCTATTGTCTTTGTAGAACTTTTTCAGTTATGAGCTAGGAGTTCCAGTAAATGATCCTGCATGCCTCCCTTAGATGGATAATTATATCCTTAGGGGCTCCTGAATGCTTTAGATGCTTTTCTTTTTTACTTATGAATTTATTTGGATTATGCAGTTACTGTAATTACATTAGCATAGTTATTGCATCTGTGTTTGTTTATTAACTAAAACTCTAGAGACAGGAAAAATAGAAAATAGGGCACATTTTCTTCAACAGACTGAAAGCAGCATATTGAGATAAATCTTCAGAATATTTAGCTTGCCATGAAGCTGTTTGTGGTCATTAAAACAGATATAGCGGTTATAATCATGAATTGTAACTGTTTAAAATGAGCGGTCATGCTGCATGTCCTTGTTGTTGCTGCAGGTCTGCGAGTGCTGCTGTTGTCCGGATGCTCCTGGGTGGCAGTCTCTGCTCTTTGCACCTCTAGCTGTCCTCTTCTGCGTACTTTGGATGTTCAGTGGGTTGAGGGACTGAAAGATGCCCAGATGAGGGACCTGTTGTCGCCTCCTACAGACAACAGGCCAGGTACCAGCCCCCCATCCACGAGATATATCAGTATAATCTGAAGCATTAGTGACTAAAACGATGACCATGAATTACATGTAAAAGTGCAGTCTGGTTCCTCTCCTAAAGTTTTGTCAGATCTTGTAGTGCTCCCTGCTTTTTGATTTGACCGTCTTTTAAGTTGCTGTCACATCCAGCATCATAACTACAGAACGATAACAATACCAAAAGACTTGAACATGATTGGGCAGTTTGGAACATGATTGGAAAGTCGCATTTGTCTAAAACGCCTTCCTGCACAAGGCAAATGGATATGTTAAAATATACAACTAGATTGACTATATAAAATTGATTGACTACTTCTCTGTCTCTTTCCATTTCTCTTGCCCTCTTTTTGTCTTTGTAGGTCAGCTAGACAACAGGAGTAAGCTGCGTAACGTGGTGGACCTGCGCCTGGCAGGGCTGGACATCACAGACACGTCTCTGCGCCTGATCATCCGCTACATGCCCTTGTTATCCAAACTGGACCTCAGCTACTGCAACCATGTCACCGACCAGTCTGTCAACATACTCACGGCTGCAGGGACCACCACCAGAGACTCCCTTACTGACATCAACCTGTCAGGTAGGAGGATTACGTTGAACAGATGGTGCCACTGTAGAGTTTAATCATAATAAAAAACAAATAACCAAGTTTTTGGAACTAAATGTCTGTTGCTCCCTCTCATAGCTGATTTCTGACTTTATTAAATACATTTAATGAATTACCATCCCTGCCCACAGAGGACAATCTACTGCACTTCCAATTAACTTATATATCAGTACCAGAGATGTAAATTTATTTTTTATCTCTACTTAATGCTGTTTGATCAGAGGCATAAAATAAAGGAAAAATGATTTTGCTGTTTATTGCAAAGAGAGGAGCTCCTCAACACGTGCCATAAATAATAAGACCCCACTACACTCTCTCTCAGAGAGGGTCTATTATTGCGAGCAATGGAGCATCATGGAAGGAGTGGTGCAGCAAGCAGACTTAAACTTTCCACCAGTCTCCACATTTACTGTCTATCTTTCATCTCAGTTGAAGCACATCAAAACGCTGTTTATCGTAATGGGGCCTTTGGGCTTCATGTGCTAGAATATCCTAAAGGACTGATTGATCCATGTGTTTAATAGTTTATAGTACAGGTGACCTGCTTTTTTTTCTTCTAACCCGATTTCTCCCTGTAGTCTGCAACAGGGTCACAGACCAGTCGCTGACCTACTTCAAGCGCTGTGGAAGCATATGCCATATAGACTTGCGCTACTGTAAGCAGGTGACCAAGGAGGGATGTGAACAGTTCATTGCAGAGATGTCAGTCAGTGTACAGTTTGGACTGATCGAGGAGAAACTAATGCAAAAGCTCAGTTAGGCAGAGGAACATTGAAAACTATACCACATGCACACGTGGTAACACTACTGTCCACATGGAGGCAGCAGATGATGTATTTTTGTAGAGAATGGCGCATTTCAAAAGCCTCTGGACTACTCAACAGACATGGGGGAAGTCTTTTTTTTTGTTAAACTTGATGTTAAGGGAACCTGTGCTGCTAAGCCAGAATGTTTTTTAAAAACAATTTTTAACCCATGAAGGCAACCAGAATCCCACTTCCGCTGGAATATTGCAAGCATGTTTTTGTTGTTGCTGTTGTTTTTCTGAAATCTTTGCACCAGTTTTTACGTTATTTATTTCTTCAGATGGACTGTTATAGTATCATGATCATGTTTTGTTGTTCATAGACTATTTTTGTTGTGCAATGCAAAGTTAATGCATTATAGAATAATATTTTTGTATCAGAAAGTGTTTCATAATTTATGTGCAGTATTGAATGCACTGGTGTACTGTATAGTACCATTTAAATTGATAATCAATCTGCATCACTGTTAAGCTTTCTATTGTTGGGAGGCAAAGGTCTGAGGATTTATTGCCAATACAATAGAACGGTAGCTTGTGTTTGTGTGGGCGTTTTTATATTTTATCTTTGTGTCTTCTATTTCGTATCGGACTAAAGGTACTAAACCTTTCCATAGGACTATGTACTATATTACTATGTCCACTTTGATTTGATATCTAGAGGAAAGTTATTTGCACTGATAGGCATGAATACATTCATGTATTCATATATATATATATATATATATATATTAGGAGAGATTTTTCAAAGTTGATCTTTCCAATGTGTTATCTTAATTCTGCTAATAGTAATAATTTGTAGCTCTGGGACATATTAAGACATAACTGCATACAAAGGTCTCTGTCAGTCTCCAAACCCACGTCAGACTGGAACTTTATTGGTGCTTTGTGAAAGTAATCCTTTTAGCTGTGCATGCAGCAAATAAGTCTCTTCACACTGCAATCAATAGATTTTACATGAGAATTTAATGACTGTCAAACAATACAATCATGTGGTTGGTCTCTTGTCCTTGGCTGATTTCTGTACTCTTAATAGGAAATACCACTGAAATTGACATGTTTCAAAACTGGTTTTCTCTTGTTTTGTATTGAGTTAGGGGCGTTCTAAAGATAAAGTAAATTGCAATCCTATGACATCAGTAAATTGCATTGCCTGGATTGATTGAAGAAAGTTTTATACACCATATTTTTTCCTATATTATCTTAATATTTTATGTTTTGCAAAGTTGTTAAATATTAGTATGGGAACATAACTATCTGAAATGTCTTCTTCTGTCAGGCACTCTGATTCGATTATGTCTTAGGGTGGCATTTTCCTGGATCTCAAGAACTTATAACTCTTTAATAAAACAAACCAAAAGAAATCGTGGGAATTTTTTGGGGGAATCACCTGCTTTTGTACACTAGTCAATTTCAATGGAGTTGTTACTTAATGGAGATATACAGTTCAATGGAGGGGTGTCAATTTTGATAAATTTATGTTTTTTATGAAAATATATAGTCACCATGTCTCCTGTGTACAATTTGAATTATTTTAGTACATTTATGTGAATGGTATAACTGTATATAATGTATAAGTAAAGTCTCTAGGAAGAATTACACACATGACTTTTGTGATATTAAAGTTCATTTTAAATACTGAGTTGTTTAAATTTGGTTATTTCTTGTTGAGGTTATCTTGTATAAACATTCTGTACAAGTAAACAAATGTGGGACAGTATTATATGTTCATACTGGAATGTTATTGGATTTGGTCTATTATCAGTGGAAATTTGCCATGTGACGCACCAGTCGCTGTGTTGGCTATAAGTCACCTTGCCAATGAGTATTGATTGCTTAAGAGTAAGCTGATTGCACCATATTGCTGATTACAGAAAGAAGAGGAGGGTTTTACTTCCTGGTTTAAATTACTGCATTTTATTGAATCTAATAAATCATTTTCTCTTGTTTACCAAAATAAAAACGTTCAACAATCCAAAATAAAGACCCAGGATTATGAGTGCTCATGATATCCTCCTACTCTGGTATAGCTGCCCATGAATGACATCTTTGAGAAACAGCAGCATCAACACACAGGCTTACAGAGTGTAACAGTGCATGGTGTCAATGTCAGTTTTGGATCTGAAGCAGACTAGGACAAAAATGCTAGAAAGCAAGATCATGACGCAACTTTAATTGTGAGATGTGACGTGATCAGACGACTCTGTTCTTGATTGTTAAGTGAGAAATTCATCTGACCAAATCCGGTGGATACATTCTGAAAAATGGCATTTTTTTTAAACCTCCATACTAACTAGAACTTTAAACAATTCATATGAAGTGTCCCAAAGAAAATGGAAAAATATACATTTAATAACTTATCAGTAAACAACAATATAAGCTATCTATGCGATTCACTTAACAGCAATCAGCTTTTTTCTCTATGTTAACATACCGCAGGCATACAAAGATATTTTAGTGACATTTGAGTAAACTGGATCTCATGAAAGGAAAACGGGTGTTTCGTTTGCATAAACAGGTTAACGTTGACCAGGTTTTGGAATCTGCTTCCTCTCCCTCTCATAGTATGTTGAATATTTCGAAGGACTTCTCAACAACATGACAAAAGGTATGTTGATATTAAGCTCAGAACAGAGGAAGTAGCACCTGATACCTACTGTATAAGTTTCAACACAGTAATAGACAACACAAGCTGACAAGACACTTGGTAGACGTGGGAATGGAGTGATATTGCTTGGTGTATGTTACTTCAAAATCAGGAAAATCTGGGCAGTTCTTTCAACTACAGGTGAAAATAACAGGTATGTACTGCAGAATGACCAAGCGGCGTGTCCGGTAGGGTACCTCAGTAGGCAGCATAAACGGTCTCACTCGGTACAACCTCAACGCTGTTCATTTTAGACGAGAAGATGGAAACACAATCACATCCTCCTTCACACAAAGAGGGTGTTTTATATGTTCATTTGAGAAAACTGAGAAGAAAAAAGTAAACTATCACACCAAGCTTGCTGGTTATGAGATGCATATATTGGAAATCTTACCAAATATAACTTTGAAGGCATGAAGTTTGGCACCTTACACCCTCCTGTGTGTAAGACACGACGACTAGGTGTATCTACTACTGTGGGTGGCGCTATTCTGATGAATGGACAGACAGTTCCTCATACACGTAGAAGTTTCTTCTGATATTGCACATCCTAAAGAACACTGAGGGAGATACACTGTGGTGTGGCATGAATGTGTAAACCATATCGACTCTAACCCTGGGATAGCACGTTTTCATCACCCTATTGCAGCTTCTCTCTACCACATAGAACCGATCCACTTCAAGTATCCGCCTCCTCTCCTGCTTGTAAATCAGAAAAAACAAAAATCTAAAATGAAACACTGTAAAAGAATAGAGAATAGAGGGTACAAAGTCGTGGAGGAGTTCTGCTGTGTGCGTAACAGACTTTAGAGAGAAACAGTGAGTGTCCCAGTGCAGCTGATGAGAGTCCACAGCAGTGAGAGTCCACTGGGGAGGAGGAGTGGGTCTGGAGCAAGAGTCAGTAGGGGAAAACAAACTGTGGTAGGCCACAGCCAACAGTCTGGTTTCAAGGCCCGAGCTGGGCACAACAATTGGGGAATGCACACGCCTGCTGCAGCATTAGGACTAGGGGGGGGGGGCATGCACAGCCTGTTCATTCTTAGTGATAATTCAGGGCTTGAACATGTGCACGCTTGAGGCAGCTTTGGCGTGCACAAAGAGTTTTAAGACTTGAAGACGTGCACGGCCCGCACCACATACTGCCTGCAGATGGGGCACTCGCTCATCCTCTTTCCACATTTGGTACAGGTGACCATGTGACCACATTCCAGCAACACACAGTCAATGACGGCGTCCATGCAGATGCGACAAAGGCTGTCATCAGAGGCCAGCTGAGCTCTCACACCATCTGTGGACAGAAACATAATATAAGTTACTTTTCAGTTACTTACTTTTCAGGTTCTTTCTTTGTCCTAACTGTATGTCCAAGCGACCAGTGATGTAGTACTTAAAAAGCCTATGAGGCTGCAGCGTATCTGGTATCCCTCCAGACTTGCACTTAGCTTATTAAGTAGGCTAATATCATCCTCAAGCCCTTTTTATTGGCAAGGGTGTCTCTGGGACGCATGCTTGAAAATGTGATGAAAACTCACTGCTACTAAAACGATGTGATGGGTCATAAAGAGGTAAAAGCTCTTAGAGACCACAGTAATGACAGGATAAGATCACAAAACGAGATGATGCACACTGAAACTGAATCAGGCGGGAGGGAATGATAAAAGGGATGAAGTGGCTGCAGCATGCGTTTACTATTTTTTTCTTCTTAAGATTTTAAGCCATTTTGCCTTTTTTTATTTGACAGTCAGTAGAGAGAGAGGAGGGATGACGTGATATAGGTTGTGGGCCGGATTCGAACCCAGGGTGTCACGGTTATGTGGTAAGCGCCTTAGCCCACTGGACGCCCCTCATGCCTTTACTATCGCCGTACAAAGTTATATATCAGTTATTTACATGTGCAGTAATCTGTGCAGGGAGGAGATGGTGGAGGTGCTGTGACATGCCTTTGCATAAAAACATCTTACCTCCGACTCCACTGTTGCAGAGAGGTGGAGGATATGCTACCACTTGAATTACATAGTAAAAAAAAAATATTAGTCTAAAGATACAAGGAAGATGCCCTTAATACATTAAATGCTACCGTACCACATAGTGACAGGTAGCTTATCTGTATTTGGATGTAGACATTTAACATGAATATAAGTAAAAACATCATAAGCAAGGTCATATTTTTCACCCAGGCAGTATGATAATGTAATCAAACAGGAAAAGTTACCTGCTGTTATGCTGTTGCTCACATTTTCCACTAGAGGACAAAGAAAATATCACATTTTAGATGGACTGCAATAAGTGACAGACTGGAGGACAATACAGTTGATGCTGGATTGGTATGTTGGGAACGTAGTTCAATTAAAAAATGCTTACTGGATTTCCTGTTCTGCTCATTTTCTCTGTAGAGGCGATGCACTCGCTCCAACAGCTCCCACTTCTCACAGCAGCCAGAGTAATTGACAAAGTTCCTGGCCAGAATCTCTTTGAGCTGACGGACGGAGAGGTTTTCTATCGCCTCCTCGTTATCCAGATCAGAGAGCGAGGCCCGGATCCTCCTCTGCGTCGCCGGGCTAACCTGCAGGCCAGACGGGAATTGGACCTGTGATGACGAGCTCAACAGCAGGACTGCATTTCCTGAAAGCTCCTTGGTACTAAAATAAAACTTTCACTTCCACTACGGATTCTGTTGAGTAGATACAACAAAGGATCTCACCTCTATGATGTTTTCAGTTGGCTCCAGGTTCAAGAGGGACGCTGTTGGAGTATCCCCATGCTCCTGAGATCAAACAAAGCATTAGAGATCATCAAAGTTTTCATTTTCAAGGGGTGTTTTTCTCTTCACGTGGCCTAATAACATAAACCTTCTTTACTGCAAGTGAATTTAATCATTACACCCAATCATTCTGCTTGAATCTGAAGCTTTTTGACAAATGAATTGGTAAATAATGTGATTACAATGCCGAGTGTCTTTTCATTATGAGACAAATCATATCAACAAACATGACCTGTGATTCTCAAAATGAGTGTGCTGCAATCAGAGCAACACCGGAGACCTTATTGCAGAGTTTAGGACCGAGGTAGCATCATTGGTTGTTCTTTATACATCTCTGAATCTACATCTCGCCACTGTATCACAAGACCTACTGAACCTGATTACAATCTATACTGTCTTCCAGCTCCATGTGAGCATCGATGACAGGAGAAATGACCTTACAACTATCTGCTAAATTAATAATTATGAAAATTGTATGTGCAGGTATCTGAAAGCAATGGGATATTTCAATTTCCAGCAGCAAAAATAACTCGCTAATGGTTTCAAGAAGCTATTATTGCATGACATCATGCTGGAGCAGAGTCTGCTCTTCCTATCTCTTTCTCTCTTGCCCTCTCTTTCTCGGTCTCTCTCTACGTCACCATCACATTCCAGCACCGTCTTCCCATAATGTAGCTGTGTTAATAATGCATCTGTCAGCGCGGTGGTGCTAGATGCCTTCCCTTGCCCAGATGTTAAGCTCTTGCTCACAGAGACCACAACACGACCAGCCGCCATGCAAAGCACCAAACTTCTCCAAGATCCTTTGACTTTATCCTTGATTTCATCCAACCATTTCCAAGAATATAACAAAGAAATTAAAATTGATTTCTTTAGGATTCATAATGGATATAATTAGAAATATAGAAATTACAAAAATCTATGTAACCTGCTGGATTTTGGCATCAAATATGTTTTCTTACATATGCACGACATTAGCTTCAGTTTGGTTGTAAGAACAACATTTGCGCCTTTTCTAAATAAGCCCTGATATTTTTTAAAGCCTATATGTGCCACAACAAGAGGAGAACCTTTTGATGTTTAGACATCTAAACTGAGAAATGAAAGACGAAGCAGAGAAAGAGAGCGGGAACGTAGTGTTTCCCTCAGCTGTGTGGCTGCAGCTGTGACGCTGAGGGGAGTTATCAACCTGTGTGAGTGTTACGTAACAGACTCAGCCTAACAGACCTAAAAAAGGCAAAGGGCTTAAGTCCTGTCGCTGGCTGGTCTGAGGTCTGTGCACGCACAGCGAATGCAGATGTTTCCAGCTGTCACGTGGACATCAGACCAATACTGTACTGCTTGTCTATTTCTATGTGGATAGAGGTGAACGTGAATCAGAAACACTTTGTTCATAACAAAGCAGCAGACCAGCTATACAATGTTAAACCATTAAGCAAACAATACTGTAGAACTGCAAGAAAGTAATAATAAGTATCTGTATCTGAACGTATGAGAGGTCTGTTGTTACTTAGGAGGTTGAAAGGAGGAAGTCACCCTATTTATGGATAACAGCAGCTTGGAAATGAATTATCTTGGATGAGAGGAGGACAGGTGCCAAAAAAGCAAGGCACATGGAAATGAGTGATGGGGCAAATGTGATAGAGCGAAATCAAGTATGTGTATGTGTGTGTGTGTGTGTGTGTCCAGTGCCTTCTGCATGTACGCCCTGAACAGCAGTTGTGTGTTTTTTCTAGGTGTACAAGCTGCCTCACCTGGCTGGTGGTCCCTGAGCTGTCACTCCGGCTGAGCGCATCTCCCTGAGAGCCAGAGAGGACCGACTGTTCGGAGGGGGAGCGCGTGGCGGAGGGGGGTGAGGCGTGCTGCGAGTGGGGGAGTGAATGCAGACTGTCTGTATCAGCTCCCCCGTCGTCTTCCCCCTCTTCGCGTGCCTCCTCGTCGTCCTCTTCTTCTTCCTCCTCCTCCTCCTCCTCTTCCTCCTCGTCCTCTTCCTGCACCGGAAGACTCGGGATCTCCCGTGCCCCCTGGTGACACAGCACCAGGTCCACCAGGTCCTCCTTCTCCCTGCAAGTGTCTGTGGGGATGTTGCGCAGCAGCAGGTACTGGCGCAAGTCTTTTACGCGGAGCTGCATGAGCCGAGGCCTCTGGAAGGCCGTGCCGCGCAGGAGGTGACAGGTGGTGCAACAGCGCAGGTTCTCCTGCAGCACCGAGCACAGGGCACAGAAACTCTTCTTACAATCACAGCAGATGTGCTATTGGGGAGAGCGGAGATAGAGAGAAGAGATAGAGAGAGAGAGAGAGAGAGCAAAGGTGACATCAACAGCCAGTCCATTTCTTCTCACTGCAGCAGCCAGTCTTTCCCATTGCTCAATGGTTTTTTCATTTTCAATATCATTGTCTAACGAATTATGTTTACTGCCATTGTTGCTGCATTCAATCACCCCTGATACCTGCTTTCTATTGGCATATTTCATTATTTCCCTCCATGCTATTTTTGATGCTTAATTTACCAATCTCTGGATTGAGCTCTGGCATTTGACCAAATGATAGCACTTGGACCATTTGTGGCAACAATAGGTAGCATCATACAACTATATAAGTCAGAAAATTTTCTAAATATATTGCTGCTTATGAGAGAAATCTTTCAGACCAACAAGACAACACCCATCTAAAATAGGGGTTCATTACCTGTGTGCTTCATAATTTTCTAGTAAAAAGTTCTAGGAAAGAGTGAAGAAAAGAAAAAATCTGAAACCCCCGGTAATGGCTGACATTTTTACAGGCTTATCCCCGTCTCCTGAAACACAGCAGATGAGAAGACTGACAGTTTATATGGGGAGGAAAGAAGGTCGGATACAGCGGGAAATATTTCCTTATCGCTGGTGTGCAAATGTGCTCTGGTCCACAAAAGGACATTTCCACGGCGACAGAAACGTTCTTCAATCATTTGCGTTAATCCCCGGGTGCCTGTGCTTTTACTATGAAAATATCACGCTGTGTATCCAGGGATTCAACCTGCCACAGGACAACCGGTGTGAGGATATAGATAGAGCTATCTGAGGCAGTGAGCTGAGAGACCGCCGGGCACTCCAAGGCTTTCATCAGTGGCTCAGCGTGTGCTACTGCCAGACAGAGCTCAGATAGGCTCTGCCATTAAACTGTGGCATGTCTAGTTGTGAAGGGACGCTGGAGGGGCCAGAACGGGGAAGTATGCCATATGCATTGAATAATTCATTCCTTGCCTCCAAATTTAGAGAGATCTGCCACCATTATCAATAACGTCCACCAGCACTATCCATCACAGCGCTGGTGGAAGTTTAACCACTTTTGATGTCATCGTTTATTCTTTCGTTTTGACCGAGCTCTTCATCAGGAGCATCACCCGCTCCTACCACCGTTTCCACATTACCTTGCGTCTGAAGACAGAGAAGGCCAGTCCACAGGCCTTACATAACTGTCCGGCGCTCCCTGAGCTGGTGGGGGGGTAGGTGGA
>CABFOQ010021715.1:0-24495 GCA_900660455.1 Gephyroberyx darwinii | reverse complement strand
GGGGGGGGGGGAAGAGAAAGCTGTGCTGCATCTCTTTGCAGCATTGCTGTCTCTGTCGGTCCAACTTGCTTTAGATGGCAAGGATTTGCTCTCTAGTCAGCTGCAGTTGGTAGATGAGAAAGGTGAGGTTGAAAGCACTGCAGGTGAAAGCTTCTCTCGCTTCTGCGGGGGAAAACACCTAAATCCTCAAGGCCTTCTACATGAATATCTGTAATCTGAGTAGATGTGATGGTAGAAGTTGAGAAATCCACAAAGCCAATCATACATCCATCACTAATCATGCTTGTACCTATCCAAGCTAGAGAAAGACCTATGGAAATGCATGCTCCCATTAGTGTTATGAAAGAAATATTACAAGGTGAAGTGATTTGGGGCAGCTCAGCTTATTCCTAGGAGCACTTCTACAAAAAAAAAAACATCATTTTGCGATCTCATATAAACACAGTGGTCTAAAACGGAGACTAGCTGGGACTGTAAACAGGGAAGATCAAATATGCTAAAAACAACAGCATGGTGAGGAAAGAACAACAAATACAGCAGCCCGTTCCCACACACTGATATCAACACGTCAAATGAAATTGCGATTTTCACAGAAAATACAATTAGACGCAGGATTACATGCCATTATCACAAAAACATAAGCTCACGGGCTGCTAATATAATCAAACTTAGATTACAAATTGAAACAAAGAGATGAAAATAGCTAGAATGGCCTTTTTTCCATTTAAAAAGAAAATTGCCAGGAGGACTCTTATTTTGAAATTTCCACTTAAATTGACGTTGTCCCTCTGCTATGCCACAAATGACATAAGTAAGCAGGACTGAGGACTGAATCAGTAGTCATGACTGTGCCATGTACTTGTTATGAATCTGTTCAGGCATTGTAGATGAGTTTTGGATTAACCGGAGTTCATGTAAAGGGTTCGCAAATGTTCTCTCTCTACAGTTGGATACACCAATGATGCCCCTGATATGCTATGGGAGCACTGTGCAATGTCTACTTTTCATCTCTGGAGTTCATTGTCTGATGTTAACTAGCTCATTTACAAGCCTCTTTAAAGCTTCAATAGAGGACTGATGTACTATTTCCATTCTCTGTTTGCTACTCTGGAAGAGCTACATTGTTAGACCAGATGTTTATGAGTGTATGAGTGGTATAGGGACTAGTAAATACAGTAAATTGAGTAGAACAAGCCAGGAGGTGGGGTTAAAGAGAGAGAGAGAGAGAGAGAGAGAGAGAGAGAGAGAGAGAGGGAGGAGGAAAAGGCAAAGCATAAGAGAGAGAAACAGAGAGCGAGTAAGAGAGCGCGAATTGCAGCAACATTACATTACGTTGTCCTCACCTAAAATCTGTACTACACACACACACACAATAAAAAGCAAAGGTTGGGGTTATGAAACTACAATATATCAAGTCCAATAACTCAACAGGAAATGCAATCAAATGTATTTTTTAAAAATGGTGGAAAATCAATTCCATTTATGTAGGCATGCTGATTACAGATAAAGACCACAAGCCCTAGAGAAAAGTTTTGACAGTGAGATTCAATACAACCAGAGGCAGTCAAAGTTTATTAGCAACAAGTTGGCCCAGCACATAAAAATCAACATCCCCTGGAACTATACCACTGTAAGCATCATAAAAGTCCCTATAAAATAAAACCAACAACCAAAAAAACTGAGCCAAAGTAAGAGTTTAAAGAACAAAATATGCGACGGTGTACAGATTTGGGGATGAGGCCAAGATGAGTGAGATTTACGCCAATGTATGCACAGACTTCAGGAATTTAAGGTTTGCTACTGTGCTTGCTTCAGCAAAGCACACTTAGAACCGTACTTACTTAATAATAATAATAATAATAATACACCCCAAACTTCATAGTTCAACAACTTTCACACCATTTAAGCTATCAACACCATTCAAACTTTGAAAAATTCAGCATAGTCTGGAATCATCATCCACCCATTCAAATTTTTGATTACACTTACTTTTTCTGCAATTTTCTTGGCCCCATACATTATGAAAGGTTAAGTTTCACTTTCGCTTTGACAATGGGAGGCATTTGACATTCTCTGTCTCCCTCTGGTGGCTGTCAAATGCGACCCGCTGTCTTTCACAATGTCCACAGACCAGAGACTCCAGAAACATTTTTAAACTGAAGCAAGCACACAAATATTCTTCAGAAAATTTAACCTATACTAGTTCCAGGTTGATGTTGTGTTCCCAGTTACATAAGTATAATGCTACTTTATGATAACCAAATAATTAGTATAGCATAAATCCTAAATATGACAAATAACTGGGGTTAGAAAAGTGTGTTATGGTGCTTAACCAGTAAAGGAAAACAGAGACTGTTGCCTTATGAATGTCAGATAAGTAACATCCTTTATATCCATGCTAAAGTGTTGTCAGAATGGTATGAGTCCTAATCCTATAATTAATTTTAGAAGGACAATATACAAATTTTATAGGAAATATTATAAGAAATAAAAAATACCATAAAGGACTATAAACTCACACACACAAGTCCCTATAGGATAATTCTATGAATATTGGTGATTTTTTCGTTTGGGATATATTTGAGATAATAATAATAATAATAATAATAATAATAACAATGACTATTCAACCACAATGTAACCAGCTAAATATATGGCTATAGTCTACTCATATAATCACTGTTGGAAGGGTGCGTTATGTTGATCAGCTTCACAGTCAGTAAAGCTGCTCTGTTTATTTATTTCATTTTTTTTTTTTTTTTTTCTAAACTGAAGGAGCTGAATAACAAACGGGCCTAAATTGATATATGGGACGTATTAATAGTGACTGATTGCCTGTTGATGGAGTTGACAGGTTTTGCACTGCCATCTTAACAAATCATCCTTTAGTCTTATTATCTTGTTTTTCTTAAAACAAGTGAAAAGTTCTGCCAGTGGGATGAGATAACCCCGCGTTTCCAATGCAGTTTTCTAGAAACAAGTGTCATCTTGAAACGAGGCAGATCACTTCACTAGCTACTATCAAGACGATTCTTTACGCCTTGCTGCATACACATCTGTATTAGTATACACCAAGTCTGCATAAAGTGTTGCAGCCCAGAGGCAGGTCAGATGCCGCTAAGAACCATTAAGAAACTCCATTTAACGCTACGAACCAGGATATTTTGAATTACTTTTCTATGGATGCTTTGTGAACTTGCACTAGACCTATTGGTCTGCATGTCAGAGGAGCGAAGTGCCAACCAATACAGTTTCCTTGGCAACCAGCGGCTACATCCCATAGTAAAGTGGATAGCCTACACTTATACCTACGAGTTGCTCGTTTCTGTTGATTTTTTTCAGAATTGCCAACTAATATCACACGAGCACCAGCGTCCAATAAATCTATTATACAGTATATTTACTATCAGCATTTTTTTCTATCACAGATGCCTGTTAGCCTCTCTGATTGTGGCAACTCCAACACCGTCAACATCTTTAAACATCATGCCAAATGCCCTAACTTCTTGTTCTGTTGTGCGTAATTGCGCAGGGTGTAATCCTGCAAGTTTCTCATCCCCGTTCTCTTAGCCTGTAAGGATGGATTTAAAACGTTTTAAAAAGTAGATTATAACACATACCTGCTTCCATAGAAAGCTGTCTATGCCATTTAACCTCCAAGAAACAGCCACGTGGATGGCGGACAGTATAACTCCAGTGATGACGGCGGCGCGCATCCTGACGGGCAGCAGCGTGTAGATGACATGGATGAAGAACACGGTCCACCAAATCCCCTCTGAGGCACTTCTCGGCTGCACAAACAACACCCCGATCACCTGGACCACCAGCACCACCAATATGACCACATAGCACACAATCCACATATGGTCCTGGTGAAACCCGTTTCTGTTGCACACGACCATCAGTATGAGGATGAGGAGAATGGCCGTGGAAAATACCACCACGTACATTACTTTAGTAGTTCCCCCGGCGCAGTGGAACCCCAGCATGACCGTGCAGACCAGCACCAACACGGCCATCAGCATGGTCAAACTGCTCTGGTTGAGACGGAAAAAGTAGCGCTGGTAGAGCCTCTCCAACTTCTCCGACTGGAATTTCTTGGATTTGAAAATGTGCATGACGCTGTTGCAGCAGGCCACCATGGAAAAGTGAACTTCGGGCATGACCTCCTCCTCCTCTGTCCTGAGCTTGGCTCTCCGCTCCTCCAGACCCAGCTCCACCGACTTGGGTCTCACCTCCCCGTCCTGGCGTTTAGGGGATGAGCGGTTATTGTTTCGTCGTTCCTCTCCATGCTCTTGCCAAGCTGATCTGGACCTAAAGCTGACCCTGCTGACCGCGTTGGAGGCTCGTCCGGGCTGTCGGTGGTCCAGATCATCCTCTTCCCTCCATCGGCTGTTGGACCGGGAGAGCTTTTTACGCGGAGATCTGGCCGAGTATGGGCACCCGTTGGCGACGGACTCAGACTCGCCCCAAGCTGATCTGTGTTCAGTCCCTCCCCTCAGCCCAGGCGCACCGACTCCGGGTGGGCTGACACTATTTGATCTGGACATGATGAAGAATGGAAACCAATCACACCAAACAACAACAGAGACACTGCCGAAATAGAAAAAAAACTGTTGAACTTTTGAAGTTTTCAATGAAAAAGAACGATAGCCAGTTATTTAGTCCCCAAGATGCAGCCTATCAAACTTTTGTGATATGTTGAATTTGGCCTCGTAGTCTATATTTCCCATATCCTATTATTGTTGAAGCACCTTTTTGAACCTAAAAAGTCAATATAGTGTTGTGCTCGGTCGACATAAAGGTTATTCGCACTCCTTTAGACGTAAACATTCATTCTGATATGTTTAAACAATGAGATAGTATTAAAAACTTCCATAATGATAACCAAAGCTATGTCTGAAATGGAGAAATGCTCTGGGAATAAAAACAATTGAACATGCGCACAAGTCACAGGGGACCCAGCATAAGCACGAGAGGAGGGAACATTAGATCCAGGTGGATTTGGCTCTACATCATTGGGCCCAATTACAATCCAGAGAGGTTGCAGAGCAGCGCGCACTGTGGAGGAAATAAACCATTACGCAACTCTGATGGTCCATAGCGATCACAGCGCACCACCATCAATTACGTTGTGAATCCGTTATATCTGCATACACGTTTCCTATTTCCTTGCAAACGAAATGGCGTTTCTAAACAGTAAAAGCCGAGGGAAACGGAAAACACGAGCAGCGATCCCATGTTGTTGCCTCTGCGATGCCTGTTTTGGTCCCTCCAAGTCTTGATGCACCTGTACCGACCACACACTGCAGCCTTGTGGAGGGTTACATCCTCACGTTGGGCAAAAGCATCATCACGACCCTCACACTCTTAGGAAACTCAGCAGCCGCTACTCTTCATCCACCAGCGACATAAAAACACCTTCGTGCTCCATGGTATGTTGTCGCATGGTCAGGCTATCGAGTATCTCTGCACCGAATCAGTGTCCAACAGCTGTCCATCACTGCCCAAATCCCACAAGACTGACTCCAGGTTAGATTTGCAGCCGGGGTCCGTGCATACCTAGCCCACGGCGATGCAGCAGTATTTCATACGTCTTTATCCAATGCCAAACTGCACTCCCGCAGTCTCGCAGAATCCGTTCAGCGCTTGTTTTGAGCGTGGCATCATAAACTATGTACCGCTGATTACTGTTTTAACGGCCATTCAACCAAGTATGATTCCTGCGGTCCGCCTTTCTGCCTTTTTCCATTGGAAAAGAAAAGACGTGTATCACGCTCTGACGAGTTTTCATTGGTTGCCAGTCCTGTCAATCCAAATTAGGACGCTGCGCGCTCCCCGCACGTTTTGGAAGAATGGGCGGGTCTCTGTTCACAGCTGGACCCCCCACCCACCAAGAGCGGGGGATTTAATCCCTTCTGCTGACACATCTGTCTGGACTGGCTATTTACAGTGGTTGAATTGGGGTCCCCGGGCTCCTTGAAGAGGGGGGCCCCTAACAAAATTAGGAATAGTTTAATTTCACTTTTATTTCACTCATTTGAAGTTAGGTGAGTGAGAGAATGTGATAGGACTGACTGTCCTGGTCAGCTTTCATTCTTCCCACAGTGGTTCCCAACAAAAATCTTCTGAGATGGTGATCCCTTATACAAAACCTCATCAAGATCTTATCAAATAGGGACCATCCATGTGCATCTATGTATGGGAGTAGGGGATGGGGGTAGCACGTTTTCATGCTACCTCCCATCCCCCAAGGGAAGAGACCATTTCACCCATTCATGTTAACAGCCCTATTGTGTGCAAATCAATGAAAATGGTGGGCAATAACAAGGAGCCACAGTATGTTTGTTATGTGATGGACCTTCAGAGTATTGTGGGCAGGTTTTATCTTTACCTGGATTCCTTTTGCTTGTCTTTTGCTTGTTCTCTCTCTCTCTCTCTCTCTCTCTCTCTCTCTCTCTCTCTCTGTCTGTCTCTCTCCCTCTCTCTCTCTCTCTCACACACACACACACACACACACACACAACTATCTCTTGTTGTAGAATAAGTGGACATAACAATCTAAACCTCAGTAAGGCACCCTCTTCCTCTCCCTCTCTCTCTCTCTCTCTCGATGTATGAACACAAGTGCATAAATCATTAGAATCAATTGAGCTTGTGTCTCTCCTACACTGTATCAGTGTAATGCTAAATTTTCACACTCCATAATACCTCTAAATATGGGATTATTAATGTCCTATTTCCTTAGACTGGCTTGAAATGCAGATAATCTTCCTCACTCGTCTTTTGATCTTGCCAGGATCAGAATATTCTGAGAGCAAATCCACAACACAGTGGGAGATTTGAGATAACTATTCATCTGCAACCTACCAGTTAGCCTTTATTAACTGGCACTGTATACCCCACTGACCTATATATAAAGGAATACCCCCATCTGTGGCATCTTTGTAGTTCACTGAAACTACTATCCATGCACAACATATTACCTTTCACACCCATATTCCCTCCAGAAAGACTTTTTTGTGACTTCTTCACACTGTTTGTATGTGATGTTTGGAAGAGGAAGAGGCATTTTTAGTGTTCTGAAAATCTACTGACATTTCATTATTCAAACCACATACATTTCTTCTGGATTGTGGGGTTAGTTTTGTGCTTTTAATGTGAAAACTTCTAAAACAAATTGTGTATTAATGTCATTTATAAAGCTCAACGTAAAAGTGTCCTATTGGTGTGACACAGAATGCTACTGCCATCATGTGAGTGTTACATGAACTTGCTCAGCAAGTTTGCTATCATAGCACCAGATGCATACATACACACACACACACACACACACAGAGACCCAGTATCTCTGTGAACAAATGTATATGTCCCAGGATTTAATCGTGAGGAGTTAACTCTGCCTCCTTTAACATAATGTCCAATGTGATAGTTTCCTATGAAAATATTCAGTTAAGTAGGATTGTTTCAGTATATAAGGATTTATTTTTCACTCCTCAGTACTCAGTACTCCACTGCAGAGTGCAGTGATAGTAAACCTGAGAGAATGGCAGATCTTAGGTGGAAGAAAAACAGCTTCAGGATAGAGGTAGCAGTCAATCAACTATATAATAATAAACATGACATTGCCTTCACTGAGGTTATAACCAAATCTCCCTCTCTGCAGACATAACATGCAAATAAATTCTTGGCTCTGAAGAGTGACCTAATACCTCTTCAAATATTAAAGAGACAGTCTTTGTCAATTTGCAAGTTAAAACGTTTTTTGAACACGTATTGAAGATACAGTAGGAAGAGATTGCAGGTTCTACAAGCCCACTCAACACACTCTCACATTTCATTTTCACATGTAGGTGCAGTGGAATGGCTGGCAGGAAACTGCCACAAACCCCCATCCATTTGCAATGGTAAGCATATAGGAAACAAACTAAAACCAGTGTGTTAATATACATACTGCAACATATGAATGAAAAGAGTTTCAAGCTCTGTGTTCTGCACAGAAATGGCACAACGAAAGGATTTGGAGGATTTGGATTCTGCATCTGGAGGTGTTTTGAGTGAGCTGACTACCACAACCTCACAACCTGCCATTGAGCAGCCTTCCTTGTCACATCTTATTCCCCCTAAGAAGACTGGCTGGATGCTATTGGATCATTTCTCACCTCTGCTACAATGGATCCTCATGCAGTGACATCTGCAGAATGAAAAGACTTTTACATAGCCACACTGTTTTTTTTTTTTAGATCTGCTCCTGTAGGTCTCCATGCCTGTGAAACATGCAAAAAATAATTCCACACTTCCAAGCTTCCATAGAGAGGTGGCCTCAGTTTGCCATTCAACAGTACAGGGGAAAAAGAGGTTTCTACAGTGAACAGAGCAGAACAGGATCACACCAGACCATAACTTCCCACCTCTGGACCTTGGGATCCTCCAGAAATAACACTTTCATTGCTATCCTTGTGAGGGATGTGAGGGAGAGATCAAGAGCTGTTGAAGCTTTGGATTCGCAGTGTGAGTTATACAAGTTGTTGCCGTTAATAAAACACACCATCCAATATATTTTCAAACAGAGGAAATGTGTTGCCTTGAGTAGAAGATGAGATGAGATTTTGATGAGTCGCATGGGGAAATTGGGACGTTGCAGCAAATAGTAACAGCACAGACAAGTAGAATAGAAACAAGAACAGAGAGGGTCATATAGACGTACATACAACTAATCCAACACTAAAACATTTGAATCAGAAATGTATGAATGGAAGTATCAAGCTGGTTATTGGTTTATTTGCTTTCTTTTTCAAGCCCTGGAACTTGTCCTGGTTGTCCATGGACTTTGGGGCCTTCTTCATCCGCAGGGCCCGGTGCACACATACACACACACACACACACACACATTGCCATATATGCACAACTTCTTACAACCATGCACACACCAACAAGTACAGTTTGTAGGACCCACTCACACATATTTGAAATGTTTTATTTGAATCCACAAATTCAAATACCGGTCATGGGATTAAACAAGTTACAGCTGTTTTCAAAGTTTGGGTGCATATAGCACTCTCTCCACCATGTGACCAGGCTAGCAATGAGAGCTGAGTTGCAGTAGTATCTTGCCAGCTGTCTGCCTCTTAGGAAGGCTGCTATCAGCCAGTGTATGAATGTGCCCATGGCTGCAAAGCACTATGGGCCTGCACATGCTGCATATAAAAGGCTACTGATATGGGCTTAGCAGTGGAAAATATGTCTCCATTAGAGTCATGTTGAGAAGTCTGCAGCCCATTATACACATTAAATCCATTTTCAATATGGTCAGAATCTGGACAATGTGTTTAGTGGTACCTTAGATTACATTGTACAGAGAATGTCTCCGCCTTCGACACCCCACACACACAGAATAACAAGCAAGTCATTTTTCACAGTATTGTCAGAGCTGCACTAACAATCAGAGGCACCAGTCCACCATCAACTGTGGACACTTAACCCAGCCGCTGTCACAGCAACACCCACGGGCTCAACATGGATGCCCCCTACCCTGCACATGGACAGTTCTCTGCAACAGTGCAGCCTCCAGGTCAGACGCACCAGGTTCAAGAACATATGCTATGCAGCTATGCAATTGGTTTTGGTTGTTGTACAACGTTAATAGCTTGCACTTGATAAGATCCGCTGTGCGTTTATGTTCTGTCAATGCAAATCACAATGATAGAAACATCTTTTGCTTCCCATATTATATGTTTATTGTAAATATATATTCATATAACTATTCATACGGGTACAAAGTCTGCTGGTCCCATGCAAAACATTTGTATCAAAAAGCTCAACTTTGTTGGGAGTTTGTTTTGGAGTAATATGTGGCATGCTTTTTTCATTAGGTCGTAGCAAAGTATCATCATTCTAGGCAACCAGATTATTTCCTCTTTCATGCAGTTTTACAGTGAGCTGCACTCCTGGCCCTGCAAGACATTTCCAACAGCTTTCCCCATCATGCTAAAACAATGTCTTCATACACGGGGAGGAGAAACAGAACAGAAAGGCTAGATTTGGCATTACTTCACAGGTTTAAAGCCATTGGCTGCTCACCTCAATAGCCTACTACAGAATAGAGGACCAGAAAGCAGGTGATTTGCAACATAAGATGTATGTTTTCAAATTGGTATGAACAGAAATGTTGAAATTGCAGGCTGATGTTACTTTGTGACAATACTGTTCAAATAAGACATCATTAGAGCATCGTCTGGGCTCGGGACCAATAGAGCCACAACAAAGCAAGGCTGAGAATGAGCCCAAAAAATATGGAAGCAAAATAACCTAGGAGTGACTTTTTTAAAGTTGTTTAACCTTTATTTAACCAGGCAAGTCAAGTAAGAACAAAGTGGGAAAATGGCTCTTGATGGAGAATTGGGGGAAAGGTGAGGAATACTAATACTAATAACAGAAGAACTATCAGGGAGACAAGGAGGCTAGAGGCTTTGGCTGATGTAAGCCAAAATCCCATTTCACTAAGATACCTTTATTGAATTAATGTAAATGAATTGCATGTAGAGGATCATTACTAAACTAAAATGTAGTTTCCTTCATCATTCATTATTAGATTCAAGTCACTAATCCCATTCACTCCAATATTTATGTTAGCTCCCTTTCAAAGTATGTTCTCGCACAAGTTTCACTTCAGAACATCGTTTTAACTTTTCAGCACATACCTTCATATGAATGTATGCAACATCATTTTAAAATGGGAGTTCATAAAGTTACATGCCTAACTCGTCATTTTTTTGTGTTCCATATGTTTCAATAAGTAATTTCACCAATTTGCAATCATTGCACTGTTGCTGCTGTATGTCGTGCCTGAGGCTCCTATGACGTTCTCATTGTTCTCATGATGGAGGGATTGTTGCTCGTGAGTTAGCATGTCAATGTTTTCTTGAAAATAAGTTGAACCTTATTAATAGTTAGAGTTGAGGAAGAGGATGTAATGTTGGAGGGCGACTCCAGCATTAGCTGAACTTGTAAAGAGGTAGGTGTGATACAAATGCAAATGTTTTACAAAGTGAAATATCACTTTAGGAGAGCTACAAATATGAAACTCATTTGACTGTGAATAAATACAGAGTTGACACATTTAAATGCAATATGCACCACTTTGGCCCTCTGTCAAAACCTTTTTTTTTTTTTTAGACAAGCCATGAGTGTGATCAAAGCTTCATTTAAAACTAAATGTAGTTTCTCAGAGAATGGAAAGAAAAAACGTAGAACTAGTCTAACTTTTCACCTACTAGCTACATCGGGTCATATAGTGTATACACCGCCTAAACACCAAGCAATGACAAAACCCAACAGAAACGACTCACAATCAACACTAAGTTAGACAACACAAGATTTCAGACGGTCACCTGAATCAATGTCGGATCACTAGAAATGCAGCTGAGAGACGTGTGGGAGCAACATCCCTAAATAACAAATTACAACAGCCAAATCTTGTGTCGTCGGAGAAAAATGAAAAGAAAACCATGCAAGCCCAGAATGAAAAAGCTTTATTAAACTAAACAGGGAATGTAATCAAACCTTTCGCAGGTGATGAATAAAAGGCTACTCCCAAATAACTTAACAGGCTCTCCACCACTCTAACCTAGAGACGACCTGGGTCCAATAGTCTACACATCATTCTTCTTACATTGTAAAAGAGGACAACTACTTCTTAATGGAGAACAAAAGACGGGCCATGGGGAGGTGACAAATCTATTATCTGTCATCTACAGTGCCATTTGAGAAGAGGCTATCGATTGTATCAGTGCATTCAATTCAAACATTGTGTCGGAGCAACGCCGCGACCGGGTTCTGCCCGACGCTGCAACAGAGGGCGGTTCAACTGTATCCCATTCAAAGTACAGTTTCTTTAGAGCCGCAAGCTGTCCGAGTAAGCAAGAATAACCGCAGTTTGTTCATAAATAAAATCAACACGAAACACTGGTCCGTTCATATTTCAGTACGTGAGCATCTCTATAACCCAGGCAACAGCCGAAAAAAACAAAAACAATTAAGTAACAAAAAACAAACAGAAAGATTGTTAGATCACTGGATCATCTGCCAGGTTAACTCTGGCGATCTGAAATCTGGCTTTCGTATTTCAACGAGCAGAAATGGTTGCATTTGTTTCAGAAAAGTCCTCTTCTGATGGTTGTTTGGTTTCTTTTTCATTTCCCTTGATCAGATCAGTCTGGCTACTGTTCAGCTTACTCCACTTTGCTGTAGTCCTCCACGTGGCCCAGCACTTTCTTCCTCTGTCGCATCATGTGGAAGTAAAGCTGGGGGAAGACTGGGGGGGAGGGGGGCAAAGGAGGGTAAATATGTTACCAATAGATCTTTAGATCAAACTAAAACAACAGCATCAATAAGGGACATGAAGCAACCTCACACCTGTCTGTATACGGTACAGAGAAAAGGGACTACTTACGGGGGATGTAGGAGATCATGGTGAGGATGAGGAAGGTGTGGTAGTCGAAGGAGAAGTTGTACTTGTTGGGGAGAGTAACAGAGTACAGGCCTGTCTTCTGCACGTATGGCAGCGCTGCATAGATAGTCAGCAGCTCCCCAGTCACCCCCATAGGATACAGCACAATGAAAAAGGTGTACCTACAGCACAAGGGAGAGCAAAGCAAGGGGTGGCCATCAGGTGGGGTTTATGAGAGAGAGAGGGGGGGGGAGAGAAATCATAATTTACAGATCTTCACCTCGCAACAGCTTGGTAGATTAGATACCAGTCTTTGAAACCGCACTCACAGAGGTGGTAAATGACTTATTGCTTCTACTCGATTTGACAGTGACTTTCCACACTGTCGATCACAATAAACTTCTAAACGCTCTTTGGAAACACACTGGCACAGCATCAACCTGACGATGGCTCACAACTCGCAAAACCAGAAGTGTGCCGATCTGCAGCAAATGGCAACAACACAGAGTTGTTAGTTGTTGGCCCAAAAGCATACAGGTGTCATGTTGTGGACGCCACTTTAACACACACACACACACACACACACACTGTCTAGTTGTGTTGTTGTATCGTATATACAGGTTGTATTGTTGTACTGATGTTGAGTCAAGGCTAGGTCAATGCTAGGCTGATAGCAGGCAGTAGATGGCAGAGTAAAGTGGAGAGAGGTGAATTAACAAAGCAACATGAATCAGTGTCTGACGTAACTTCTGTTTCTTCCTTAACTGGCATTCCTAACCCACAGACACTGAGTCAACACTGTAATGCTGCTAATCCTGGCAGCCTCCATTGAATTCACCGTCTAGGAGCTACCAATATATCTGTCTCTTAGGGCGCAAAGCAAACTGAAAGTGAAGGAGGAACGCCGATATTGGAGCAATAGTCATTAGTACCCTAGCAACAAAGCGAGACCCCCAGTGGGGAGGGAGGCACTTAACAACTGTTGCCTTGGTTGGTGATGCAGATGAAACGCATTAGGGAGGTTTGTGAGAGTGCTGTAGATGCTGATGCTGGAAATGGCTTATTATATACTTATCAGAATGACTGCCATTGGTTTTTGAAAATACTACATTATAATAAAGAGTTATTTCATTATTTCACATTAATAGGTGCAATAACCTAAAAGTCAGGCAAGAATTTCATTTATGTTCAGCTAGTCAAACGCTCAGGTCCAATTATCTGTCAATCATGTTTCTCTGGAGCAGTTTACTCAACCCTTACTTCCCAACAGCTACGTCTACTTGATGACGTCACCTCCTTTAGTGCTGCTCTCAAGTTTTGTTTCCCTACCTTGCCCATTTGATGAGGTAGGGCAGATGATTGAGCAGGCTGAAGGTATAGAAAGAGTAGCGGATGATCTCTGTGACGGTCCAGGCTGTAACAAACAGCAGCACGCTGTCCTCACTCTGCACCTGGAGGAAGAGACGCAACGTATGATGGGAGGAGAACAGAGCAAAGGACGCTAGGCTGGCAGAAGCTCACACCACACCATGATAGCTCATCCGCTCTGGGCTAGATGACGGGGGCGTGTCATAGCAGAACCATGCTTGTTTTGTTTCAGATACTCATAGATCAGATCGCACTCCAGGTCGAGGAAACAACACGGTCATTGTCCTGAGATGTTAGGTTCACTCTAATGCAAATAACGCGGCCCTTGTCGCACGCTCACGCTCAAACACGTGCGTGTCCACACGTAAACGCATTTACACACACATGCATTAGGGCACACGCAAAACAGCCTTGGAAACATGTCCGCACAGGATCATACATTAAGCACACGCAGCGTAAAACATTTAAACCCTAAAATGCATGTTATTGACTACATGGATAGTAAGCATAGTCATTCCTGCAAGCTACAGCAAGGCTATCTTCCTCTACTTACACTTTTACTCTTCTTCAGTCTATTAGCAGGGCAAACAGTACATCACTTGATCACTTTTTAACATGAAGCCACGGTATCATTCACAACAACATGGCCAAGAGAAAAGTCTAAGAATACCTTGTAAAGTGCATTACTCAGACTCTTAAGACGGACGACACAGATTGTATGTGTAATTCAGTTGGCGAGGGAAACTCATCTTTACCTCTCTGACACTGTGTGTGACGGCCCAGGTGAGGAAGACCCGGGACATGACCTGGAATCCAGTCAGGACCACGGAGGACGGTACGATTCCTGGGACAAGAGACACAAGACCGGCACTTACAGGGGGACAAGACGACCGGCAGCTACACGCGTTAAAACACACGTCTGAATACGCATGTGTATTGCTGAAACCACCTCACTTGGGAACGGGGCTCGTCGTCCGGGGAGACAACTCCATAAAGCAAAACATTCCCGAGAACAGGACTTAGTTAAAGTGATAGTGGAAGATGGGGAAAAAACGTAAAGCAGGAACGCCCATCCAGCTGAACACATAACTGACCGCATCGAACCAAATGGCTTGATCAGGATCGTATACACCTCCAAATACAAACTGCATAGGTGTTGGTGTAGTGTCATACACTGGCCAGTAGAGAGTAGCCCTGTGTGTGTGTGTGTGTGTGTGTGTTCTGAGCAGCTACAGCGAGCCTGTTTGCTGTAGGAAAGGTCAGGTGGCTTTAGCTTCAAATCCCAGATAATGAAGAGAATGGGCTGTGAACTGTCGTGAGCCAGCAGCACACCGAGCTGCAGCCTCTCATCACATTAACACCACCTGGGCCAACATCTCTGCTTCACTCGCTCCGAGGCGGCCAGCGGCGACATTGAGGGCCTGGTCGTGGTAATAAAAGATGCCACTTTCAGTGAAGAGCTGCAGGGGTGAGGGTGGAGGGGAGAAACTTACCTACAGCACAGTGCAAGATCTGTGGAGGGGAAAGAAAAGGGAAAGCAGTGAGTAGGCAAAGGGCAGAGAAGCTTATAAGAGTCTGTTTGAATCATTTTCTCTTGTATTCAGGTCTTTATGTGTTCCTGTAAAGCACTTACTCTGATTTAGAGTGCTTTTAAGTGCTATATAAATAGTGTATTATTATTATTATTGTTGTAGTAGTAGTAGTAGTAGTAGTAGTAGTAGTAGTAGTAGTAGTGGTAGTAGTGGTAGTATTTGTTCCAATGTAGCTAGAGGGCATTTATCCATTAACATCCCGACACCTGACACAAGATTTGAAAAAATACTTAAATGGAAATGAAAAAAATAAAATAAAATAATATATATATATATAAATATATATATATATATATATATAGATAGATAGATTTAGTGTTTCTATGTATGTTGTGTGCATCAATAAACTTTTCATTCTCAAGGACGACACTATTAAGCTACACAAGCTAAATAACAGCATGTCCCTAGTCTGCAGAGGTGGTTTCATAAATGGACTCGTGGCATGCTGATGTTACACAAGACCCAATCTCTTATCACTGCAGTGCCAGACTGTGTCTGGATAGGATCACTGACAGCCTCTGAAATTAACACCCAAAGAAAAAATAAACCTGATTCTACACGCAAAATAGCATTAAAAATGGGTAGGGTGACATATGTCTGAAAAATATACGTTAATAATTTGGGCCGGTGTTCTTGGCAGGTAAATCTTTTTTAGTTCATAAGTTTCAATGTTATAAAAGGCATTTTAAAATGCCTGTGTAGGCAAAGTATTTGGTTCTGTACCTTGGACAGTGTAATCAGGCATACTAGATCATTAGGTTGATACCAGGCCGTAGCAAATGACAAATGCTTTAAGCGTCTGTATGATTGTATGTGCTCGCAGAGACTACAGAGGTAAAAAAGTGTCTTTCTCCCACCTCCAGAATAGCTCCAGTCTGAAAGAACTTCAGTGGCTTCTCTATGGAGTAGTAGAGCCCGTGGTAGCTGCCTCTGGCCAGGTAAGCCCTGACCAGGCCCACGGCTATCACCAGCCACCTAGGGGAAAACACACACAACGATTATGGCAAAAATAGAAAAAGCAGATGATATATTCTCTAGACAGTCTTAATGTGGCACCCATTATGTGTTGCTTTTGTCTTATTATGAGGCCAAAAAATATACTGGTCACAATATAAATGTTGGTATGGATAAAAAGGTGTGATATAATGAATAATACAAGAGTGCATATTTTTGATTATTTGTGCTACAAAGATTATAGTAACTGTACTAATACGTTTTATAAATATCACAGTATCCAGGTCATTAGCACATCCAGCAGGCTGGGCCTAGTTAAACCACCCCAGGGCCCGGGGCTTCTTCCACACACAGACACACTTCAGCATCCTCACAGCCTAACCAATTACAGACCATTCACATACATACATAACATCTCAAAGTTATAAGAATAAAGTCACCAAAACCAGCCGACTAGGTGTTATTCCATCAAATCGGCTTGGTAACACATTAAAAGACAACTATGGGAAAGGCAACAATGTAGGAATCACCTGACAGCAGTCGCTGCTGCTCAATCTGAATCAGGTAACGTCAATAAAGTAGCAAGGATAACAGCAGGACTTCTGACAGCAGGGGCCAGAGCCCTGCTAGTTTTCATTCTAGTCATCTAACCAGGAACTGACTTGGGATGCAAGGTGAATGCAATCAACTACCTTGAAGTATTGAAAGCCAGCAGTACCCTGGGGCAAAATCTTCAATTAATACTTTATTGATATCTGAAACGCTCAGAGATAAGGATCAAATTACAGAACATCACCCCTGGATCTGGCAGGGTGACCAGTGTTTTGCTCAAGGACACTTCAGCAGGGCGGATGCTTGCCGACATGTGGGCTTGAACCCAGACCCTCAGGATGAAGGATGTGCTTTCTCACCACCCTGCATTACATTAGGATGAACCGAAACAGAACACGCCTGCTTAGTTGTCATTGTAATTTCTGAATACAGCCACTGCATCTGAACAGAGTGATCAGCAAGGGAGGGTACGATACTAACTTGTGTTCAATACAAAGCAAGTACTGTACGGCCCAGCAACAGGGAGAGTGACACAATGTGCCCTAACTGGTTGGAACCGTCACCAAACAACACCCACCATTCAATTGTGCAATAGTTCACATATCTGGATACACGGGTTTCTCAGTCCATGGTTCAAGGTAAATGTTCTTGAATTCACCCCAAGAATCTGAGCTGGCATATCACAAAATCGGCTAGAGTGCATATAACACTATTCAGCATATTCCCTTTTAATACAAATGTACTATACAATGCAATAAAAACCATCAGAGAACTTGTTTTGTTTGCCAACCAGTGATGATGCTGTATAGACCACAGACTAACCTCAGTAGGGATGCACTGGTTTAGTTAAGTTACTATACGTCTATACACATCTTATTATAGAGTCAAATGCGTCTCGCGATGGCTTTGTCGTAAACATACAAGCAATGCCAAACATGAATATAAACCATCCGTGACTTCATACATTGTATTTGGCGGCTACCGGTCAGTCACAATGAATTATGTGCATCCTATATGTCTGTTGCCCAATCTGTCTGTCTGGTGCAGGCCGGCGGACGTTTGGCCAGAAAATCAAAGTTATTTCACCGTAACGTACTAATATTATATCAATAATAAGTACACCAACAGATGCAGAATCCTACAATACTGTGGTGCAAATACACGAACGAAATCCTGCTCCGATTATCAGTCTTGCTCCACAGCGCGCGCGCGCGCGCGCACACACACACACACACACACACACACACACACACACACACTCCGATCAGGCAGCATTAGCAGGAGGAAGCAGGCTACATACCCAGCTGTCATAACAACGTTATAAATAACCAGATAGGCCGTAGCCAGGGCACCCGGTCCCCTCTTTTTCTTCGGGGTCACATCGCCGTGGGCCGCTTTGCTGGTCCCAATAGCAGGTGCTGACATGACGGCAACCCTGTACGGTCTTTGGTCCTGGACGGCGGTTGCTGGCGGGTCCACCGAGTGAGGAAAGGAAAGACTAAAGGCCAGAAAGTATCTCTTCGAGGCGAGAGGGTTCACCCCTGCCTACTTCCGGCTTCGCTTAAATCCCATGAGGCAGACTATACCGCTTCATTTTTGGCTTGGAGTCAATAAGTGTCTCACAATCGGTATATTTTGTTTTTCTGCAAGAAGCCTACGCGATTTAGTCAAGCAGAGACCTAAATATATCATTAAATTAATTTAAAAAATGCCTAGCAGGCGTTCATATTTCGCGCATGCGTAGTGTGTGATGACTGGTGTCGGTTATGAATGTTCATTAATCTTTTTTTGCACAAATTAGCTTTATGCATTAGCTAGTTTACTGCTAACCGCTAACTATTATAACCTAGGTTGTTGCTGTCTAGCGGACATGGTTTTCCGTAGGCTGAATAGGAGGTGAATTATCTTGACAGGTAAGGTCATGGTCTTTGTCAAGGCCTCTGAGATAAAAAGGGACGCTCTCTGAGAGGCGCGCCCCCTACTGCGCGCCCCCATGTTTACATGTTTACAGAATTCATACTGAACTGATCCACCTGGCTGCAGCCAAGGGACTCCCAATCTTTTTCATGTCCTGGACCCCCCCCCAAATGAACCCCAGACCACCCCAAGGAACCCCATCTGAGAAGAGTTTTGTTGTTACTTATGATTTAGTGCAAAACTGCATAATTGTCTATATTGTAGGTGGGGAAGGAGCAGTGAAGCAAGTGATCAAAGTAGTCACCCTGATACTTTTTTCATTGTTCTTATTTCTAGCGAATTAAGTAACAGTGAAATTAAACTAGTCCTCATTTTGCTGGGGACCCCCTGGTGGTCCGCACACAACACAGTGATTCAGTGATTCGCAATATTCAACAATACACAGTAATGTCGTGGTAAATATAAACCTGCGTAAACTATGACATCCAGTTGGTGATCATCACAAGGCAAGCAGCAACCAATCTAAATGAAAAGTCAATTATATTTTCAGAAAAGCATTCTTTCTGTACTTATACCCTTAAAATATCCCATCCTCATATAATTTACATCAGTTTGTTACTCATTTGAAAATATTTATGCAAACTTTAAAAAGGTGGGTAAACTCTATTGTGAAAATATAAATGTGTGTTACATCCCTACCTTACATCCCTGATCATAAATTGTACAGTACATCTAAAACTTATTGCATTCAATTAATTTGTCTTTTAAAGTGTTTTTATTATCATCAAGCCAGATTAACAGTTCCTCTTATGGCCGCTAGATGTCACGGTTATACTAGTCTTCATGGTCCTTGCACATAGGTGTTCAATTTAAATGCCAAATATTATGTGGAATAATTGTATGAAAATATGTAAATGTACCGTTCATTCTATAATAAAGGCGTAACATAATGCCAAACACAATATGAAATTTGTCACTCTGGTTCTTTGTTCAAAAAAACAAAAAAACAAACCTGTTCAGGCATTATTGAAGACAGCCAAGTTTCCGGAAGAGCAACTGGTGAGAGTTGGATGGATAAGGAAGAGATATTTGTTTAGTCTTAACAACATTCATTGATTTTCCTTTATTTAAAGCGTCCGGTTGCTTTTAAACCGTTAACATGCCTTTATTTGCCCAAAATCCATTCGACCAAGATGTTGGTAAGTGAACTGTTTCTTTGGCTTTCTCATTTGATAGACCTAACGTTAGCCAGCTAGACTTCGAGTTAGCTTAGCTTAGTTCGCTAGCGATGTTTTATGTAGCATTGACATTTTTCATAACAGCATCAACAGCTTAGTCACTATGAGCTGTCTAGTAGTTTCTGGTACCTCGTTAGCTCGCTAGGTAGATAGCTGTATGCTTGTCAACAATTTCTATTAAATACTTCTAACGCTGAGTCGTTACGCTGATTGTTTGCTTGTTAACTAAATCAACGTTTTACCGTCACTGTAGACTCTTGTCTGGTTTAAACTGACCATAGCTAGCTAGTGGGGCTATCCCTGTATTGTGAGAATCTTAAGGAAGTGAGGTCACTTTATTAGGAATATGTTCAATTCATGGCTCTTACAATTCCTGATATTGCCAGTTAGACTCTTACTAAGAGTCCATGTGTATTATATTCTGTTAATTTAGGTACTTGTGTTTTAGATGTGTAATTTTCATTTAATTACTACTAGATGTGTCATCATGTAAATGTCCATGCAAAGTTCCGCTAGTCACTGTGTTTATCACTCCCTGAAACAACACGATCTTTGTATCAGGACAGCATGCAGGCCAGTTAGGGCCAGACAATAGTAGACTGTTTTGTGCCGGCTGGAGTATGGCCAGGATGATATGAAGTGTTATGGCAGGGTGTATTATGAGACAGAACTGTTCTTATGTGATGGCCTGCTATTCATATTAGACATTTTACCATACTAGAATAACGTGTATAATTCTGATAGCTCAACAGGACCTTTATGAAATTGAACCGTTTTAGAGAATATTTCATCCTCTTTTTCTGATGTAGGCTATATACACATCCTGAGTTGTTTTAGTCATCTTTTCTCTTGGAAGGCTTATGCTTGAAGGCTTATGTTTCATTTGAGGTTGTCAGGCCTTGCTCACTGAGATGTTCAAACAAAGCAGCCATGAAAACAATGAAGATGTTTCTCATTGGATCATATGTATCCCTGTTTAATATTTCCAGAGAAGGCAACCAATGAAAACAACACAACAGATGACTGGGGCCTCATCATGGACATCTGTGATAGAGTTGGAACATCACCTAATGGGTAAGCTGGAAGAAGGCATTCTGTTTCAATAATAACAGCATTAATTACGAACACCAACACACTGTCCTCTCGGTTTCCTGCCAAAAATAAATTTGCCGTGTCCAGATTGTATTTTTCATTTGAGCAGCATTGGGGTTCAAAAGCGTTGTAATTGAAATGAGTCTACAGTAGTTTTATTCTATTCTATTCTATGACAGAGCAAAGGACTGCCTGAGATCCATCATGAAGAGAGTCAACCACAAGGTGCCTCATGTGGCCATGCAGGCCCTCACTGTGAGTTCTTTCTTACTTTACTACCATCACACAAAATATAACACACTTTCTTCCACTAACTCATGGAATAGTCATGCCTTTTGTTATATTATGCTTTGTTCATAGCATTTTCTTATACCCGTTACACTCATCACCAATTATTACATCTCTGTTGTGACTTTCCTTGCAGTTTAGGCTAGATGTGCTTATTGATATATTTACAGCTTGTTAGTCATCTTCTGTCCAAGTCCCCCATTCGTCTTTCATGAGGAGTATATCCAATGTTTTACATCACATCCAATTTTAAAATGGAATAGTACCCAAAGCCAGAAACCGAAGAACCAAGACTCCAACCTATATCATCAAATTGTTTAACTGGATCTGCTCCATAGACTGAGAGACTGGAATTATTATGTCAAATTTATTTATAAAGTGCTTATGAAAATGGATTCATTTTTAAAGTGCTTTACAGAGCAACAAATACAGATGAAAGCTAGAAAACACAGACATCTAGTCCAGAGCTTGAATTTGTGTGCGTATGTATGCACACAAATACAAATTGTTCAAGAACTTATAGACAGCCACAGTCCTATAACTATACCAAACAACATCTCTACAGTAGATGCTCAAAGTAATTATGGAACAATCAAAGTCTACAGCATTCCCCTTGGACAACAGAAAAAAACTACACAAAACCCAGGATATTTGGGGTGTGGCAAACTCTTCTCTCTCCTTTTAAGGGACAGAAGTGAATGACCACTAATGCAGTTGAGCTGTCGTTGAATTGATGTTCCCCTTTAAAGCAACACAGGAAAGTGTAAGAGTTCATACAGCAGCAGATAGATAACTGAGCGACAAGAAACATGGGAACTCTTTCTCTGAGTCACCCTGAACAAATACTGTCACATGGCCCGCTCCATTTTTAGACCTCTGCCCTCTCATTCAGACAATTAAAGCCCTATTGTCATAAAACCATTCATAACTATTAAAGCCTCCTATTAATATGTGCATCAATAATGCAGTGGCTGTGCCTTAAAAAATCCACTGCCTTGGTTGAGACATTCTGTTCAGGTTATGCAGTGCGTCAGGTGGCCAGTATTTGTTGTGTTTACTGTAATGCATGCCAGATGCCTCATTCTTACCATTTTGACCTCTCCTCTAACAGTTGCTGGGAGCCTGTGTGTCAAACAGTGGCAAAATATTCCATTTAGAAATCTGCTCGCGGGAGTTTGCCAGTGAAGTACGGAGTGTGCTGAGCAGGGTAGGTGAAATTCTCCAGACCTATTTTTCTAACAACTTTTATTATAGCATCTCGGCTGTCAGCTCTCTGTACACCCCCCACCACTCTCAAACCTCACACACTCACACATGAGTTAGGCTGCAGATGGAATCGTGACTATATTTGTACAACTGTCCACTCCTTTAAGATCTACACTCTACGTCGAGGGCCTGTTAATGGCAGCCATTAACATTCTGGCCTCGGCAATAGACAAGGGAGAGATTAAAATACTGTATGTCTATTTGGATGTCCTCTGTAGGCCCACCCGAAGGTGTGTGAGAAGCTGAAGGCTTTGATGGTGGAGTGGGCGGAGGACTTCCAGAAGGATCCACAGCTCAGCCTCATCAGCGCCACCATCAAGTCTCTAAAAGAGGATGGCATCAGCTTCCCCTCTGCAGGCACACAGGTACATCGACAACATTGAAGGAAGCTAACTTTCCTGTCTTCAGGTCACAGTGTCAGGCAAATCCCAAAGTTCACCAGACACTTTCACGTTTCTGCCAGCCTGTCGGTTTTGTTAAAATAGAAAATGAGCTTTAAATGATGGTTTGTTACCTGCCAAAGTGGCTGGTAGCATAGACAAACTCCTTTCACAACTCCCTCTTCATGATGTTTTGCTTTGCTCTGGTCACAGCTGCAGCCCACAGACCACAATAACTAAAGAAGCATATATGTATGCTATGTATGTATTGGCCCCAAGCTAGCAATCCTGCTGTGGTTTCACTGCACACCAGCCATGTGTTGCCAAATTTAAAGGTTCAGGCTGGGCGGAGCTCGTCTGTCTGCGTTCTCAATGGAATTTCCTCTCACATATTTTATGTAATTCTCTGGATGTGTGTGTGTGTGTGTATATACAAGGATCACAACTGCTATTGTGATTGTATTGAACAGAGCCATTTTCTGGTCATTCTCTATCCTCTGTTTGATTTCTCTACAGTATGATGTTATGTAATAGTGCCTTATGTGTGTCAAGTGCGGGAGTGGACTTTGTTCAGCCTCTCCTGTATACAGCAGCTGACCTACTGTTGTCACAGTGTCCTGGAATTTGTAGGTATGAACAGTAGTTGAGCATTGGGAACTATGTCCAGTTGACCTCTTTTGGCTTCTTTGACGTCATTGCCACTTCATAGACCTGCCTAAATTCACCTTAAAGTGTGACGCAGCTCTGTATTGAGGGTTTCTCTCTGAAGCGGAGCACCATACTATTGACAAGTGATTTTTACTGGAAACAGCATTTATAAACTGCCAACATTTATTGCCTAAAAACTTGACGGGCCAACTCATGGAACCTGAAGTAATCTAAAAAGTAATCAGTAATTTATTACATTGCATTTTTGGACGATAATGTGGGCAGCATGGCCCACTCTAGTGAAACATTGTGTTTTTGGTGTAGTAAAGGTGTAGTACCTGATATGAACTACAGGTGGCATCGTAGTCACAGGTATCACATCTTCACTTCCAAGCTTCTCTGCTACTCCATTTTCTCTTCTATTCTCAGTCTTCTCTGCTACTCTCACTCACACACACACACAGTAACAACCCCCTCATCTTTCTGAACTGACTTCAGGGGTCCAGCGCAAAGGTCGGCACACCTGCGGTGAACAAAACACCGGATGATGACGACCTGGCCAAAGGTAGGGTGAGGCTATCATCCAGCACTCCACACCCACACTGTATCAAACTGTATCATATCTATTGATCTACCTCATCTGTTGTCCTAAAGATCATTCCCAACTACACCTATGTATGTAGTAAGCCTATAAAATCATATACATACATTTTTGACATCTGAAAATTATCCTCCTGTCCTATTTCAACACC
>CABFOQ010021713.1:0-10618 GCA_900660455.1 Gephyroberyx darwinii | reverse complement strand
CCGCCGACTGGTCAGCACCTCGCCGCGAGTCCCACTCCTGGAGCGTCGCCGCAGACAGATATAGTAAAACATGCTCAGCAGGGTTAGCATAGGGAACTTTGGGGCTGGGGGAGGGCAGAGGGTGGAAAGGGAGGCTAGGAGGAGGAAGAGATCAGCCTCCACCTACTGGAAGTACCCGGGCTCAAGGGTGGGGTCAACAAAGCGCAGGCTAAAGGCCCAGCTGCATGCATGACCTGTAGGTTAGACAGAGACACAATACACACAAGAGTGAGAACAGCAAAACGGCAGGTCTGGGACGCTTCAAAGTCTGACTCCTGCTTGGTCCTCATGAAATCTAGAATATTCTGAATACTTAGGTTTACGCTACTTCACAAATAAAATCAAAAATGCACAAGATAATATAAAGGACAATGCTTCATTCATTCAATACTCATGGAAGAGTCTTTGGATGGAGAACCAAATTATGCCAACTTGGTTAAACCAAAAACAAAAAAAGCTATTTTGTGTGGCTTTTTCAACAAAATAAAATTTCCCAAAATGTATAAATAACTTATCTACTTGGCTTGTTTGAGTGAATGTAAACCAGCTCCTTATCTTCCTCCCTGTCTTATCTGTATCAGCTAGATCAAAAGCTGCTTGCTAGCCTCATCTCCAGCCTATGACAGTTGCCTCAGCTACTATCACCACTACCTAGCATACAGTGCTGCTTGCTCATGATGGCAAAATGACCTATTCCTATTAAGGACCAGTCCTGATGATATTACACTGAAGGCCAGTCATGCTCAGCAGGTTAGAACCAAACAGTTCTTACCATACAAGTCTAACTAGGTGTCAGCACCCAGTGATCTAGAAGTTTATAGTGACAATGCAGCATGATCTTGTACGTCGAGTTCTCCACGACTTGTGAGACAATTTGACTTAAACAAATGAACACTAAAGCCACCTGAATTTAAATGATGTTATAGATAGGCATACACATAAGTAGGCCCCATACAGACACCACACATCCTTTCATGGACACAATGTTTCTGCATTGGGAATCCGGGTGATCGATAGCTTCCTTGTTCGGTTTGACAACAATCAGCGAGCCATCAACCACCCAAATCACAAAGATTGGCGGCAGCTGTGTGAGAATGTGCACCGAGGTTAAATAGTTATGTTTTACTGTTCTTCTTGCAGCACGCCTATAGTCTAATTATTTCCGGTACGAGAAAGAGACGCCAAACTACATTAGCAATCTGTCAGTTTAATGTTGCCTTGCTTATCGGCAAAGGTTTATACCTCGAATAAGTACTCTTAAGACCTTATGCAAATCGTGACGAGCCACTCTTCAATCCGGCATACACCCAAACACACCAAACATTGCTTATTTCAACTTTTCGACTTTGTTCGCCCGTTATCGCTACAATCTTTCCCCATCAAAATGCACTGTGGTGGGCGGTAGAGAGCAATGTAAACCACTTATAAAACTTTAAGCTCTATCGAAATAAGCGGTGATTGGTGGTAAATGTACTTGTCGAATTTACCAGCAGACCCAAACGATTGAAAGGTCTTAAATTATGTTATACTAGGTATGTAGATTTGCCGAAAACATTGAACGGCCCCATTTTTTAATGGAGTTTGGCTAATGTCTCTTCGTACAAGTGAGAACGACACGAACTTGGGAATATAGTCTAGTATACCTAGATCAATCAGGCAGGCAATAGCTGATATCAATTCATACACAGCAATGGTGATTCTGTTGGAGTCTATCTTGTGAAATTTCCTTTGCCTTTGTCCATGGGCCTAGGACGCTTCGTGGTGAACTGCCCTACTAAACTACCCAAAAAGATAAGAGGCGTTTGCATTACACAAACATGAATGTAAGCTACCTGACCCGCATGGAAAGAAATGGTTGCATTCTGCAGTAGGCAGAAAAGTAAACTGCCTCCTCCAGCTGAGCGTCTGAACCTAATGTTGTTGTTGTTGTTAGCTGCTGTTAGTTAGCCAACGTTAGCTAGCTAGCCTACAGAGCAGCTGAGCTGTCAAAACATATACCGTTAACTGTAATCTGACTAGTTTAGTTGAGCTGGCGCTACAAAACTAGACCACCCAAGAAGATAAAAACATCAGTTACATTGACGGTACATGTAGATCCATATATCCATTCATATAATGCAACCCTCTTCTTTCCATTTGTAGGATATTTCAACCACGAAACCACATTCTGGATGTTTAGCGAGCTCGTGGTGCCTTCATGTACTATAGGAAATAATGGATGACGAAGTTGGTATTTTATATCATAGCCAAATTTATGAGATGCAATGTTCATGGAACGAGGATCATGGAAGCAGTGTGAACAATTGGTGGTGAAAATGATATATACAACTTCTGGCGAATTAATGCGCATTTTCTCCTCTCCTCCTCCTCTGCTGTACTAAGCAGCTCCGTTCTCCGTCTATATATTTCTTCCGAAAAGCAATTGAATGCGCCGACAAGATGTTATATACGACTTCTGAACCCGGAGTTAGAAGTTACGAGGAGACATTAAAGGCAACATCAGTTCCGTACACCGAAATAACCTCCTTGACACCGAAGTATCAACATCCGCTCAGACAGAGTCATTTTAAGGCAAAGAATTGTGGGAATAGTAGTTATTTTGTTGCTCGCCGATCTTTTCCCAAAATTTGCGCTGACCAGGAGCATACCAAGAAACAATGACAGAGAGATAGATAGATAAAAATAGATACACTTTTCCCATGAGCACGCCTGGATTGCAAATAAGGCTCGCAGGGCACACAACTCAGGGCTCTGGACCACATGTAAATAAATGACACTGTAAATTTGCACTTTCATACTATCTTGGCAATCTTCAGTAGTTGTAAAATAACAATTATTAGTATGGTTTGCCCAGGCTATCTGATGGAGTGGGCATTTGAATGAGCAGTACATACACCGAGTGCACAACTTGTACACAAGTACAAGGTCAACCACTATTGCCCTTGGGGCCAGCTTGGATAATACGGACATGCTAAAGATAACCTTCAGTCTCAAACATTCCCGTCCCTGGAATTGGTGCTTGTGGCCATACTTTCCCTCTGCATGACCTTCAACTCTACTACCCGGTAATAGACACAAACACACAACACTCCCACTCACTACCACACACAGCTCCCATCTGATTTCTTTTTCTGGATTAGTTCTGCTGTAATTTACTTATTTACATTTTATTTTTAATATGCCATTCTCTCGTCCAGTTTTAATGTCATCAATGTCAAAAAATAACAATTTAAAAGTATAGCATACAAAAGGAAATAGCAAAAAGCAGAGAGTGGCTGTACTGTAGGTTGCAATACAATAAGCCAAGGTAGAATAAATTAAGCTAAAGAGGACAGGCAGCGGATGTGCAAAAGCAAATGTGCAACCTGTGACATTACCTATCCACATTCATGTGGATAGGTAATGATTAGTTAAATCGTAACCCCCAATTATAGGGGGAGTGTGAACACTTACACAAACCAAGAGGGTTTGTTTGCTTGTGTTTTTGGTGACTCTGTGGTTAGCACTGTCACCTCACAGCAAGAAGGACCCAGGTTTGATCTCCAGCCCTTTGCATGTTCTCCTGTGTTGACCTGAATTTCCTAGGATCCTCTGGTTTCCTCCCACATTCCACAAGTCATTCAAGTCAGGAGGTTTGGAGACTCAAAATTGCCCATATGTCTGAATGTGAGTGATTGTGTCGGTGCCTTGTTTGTCTCACAATCCCCCCATTAAAATGTAGAAATGGTTGACATTTGACTCCACCTTTCATATGTCAGTGACAAACAGTGGATATGGTTTTCCATTTAATGGCGATTCAAAACCACACATCAGGTTCAACTTTAGTTCATACCCTTGTTGTCATACACATTATCTCTTGGTCCATGCAAAGTGTGATGTAGTGAATATGAAAAAATCTCTCTCTCTCTCTCTCTCTCTCTCTCTCTCTCTCTCTCTCTCTCTATATATATATATATCTATCTATTTATGACGTCTAAATATTAGACATTACATTTACCTTCAACTCTTAGGACCCGGGTTCAGTTCCCGACTCATGCCAAGAAGTTTTCTGCAGTGAGTGAAGTTTTCATCTTCAGTGGTATAGTACAAGGGTGCATAACATTTTAATAAGATTGCATATGAACATTTGGTGGTTGGTGGCTACAGCTAATTTCCCATCCTGCTACCAGTTAATACATCCTGGTGTGATCAGACAAAAGTTACATTAACTAGACAGCAGGCGTGATGAGATACAGGTTAAATTGGAAAATGCAGAGAAACTGCATCTGAATGCCCTAGCATTAAAACTACAATAAAAAAACAACTACATTTCCCCAGTGGGGACGCCGCAGACCTTATTGTCGTGACGTCATGACAACAGGCGAAAAAAAACAACTTCCGGGTATCGAAAGGGACGATAGCGCGGTCTATTCGAAACTATCAACAAGGTAAGGAAACGGGACTAAATCGAGTGTTTATATGTCAGTTATTCTGCTACAGTCGTGCTCAAAGATGTGTAGCGATGATAAAAGTAAAAGCGACTTAAACCTGACGTCTCTATTGTGAATTTTGTGTGTGTGTGTGTTTTTTTAGTTTTTTTTTTACCTGTGTACCTGTAACTAGCTGTCAGTTCCACTGACTGGTACTTTTACCCGCTGTAGCTGAGTTTGTCGTCAACTACCCGTTACCTGTTAGTATTCTACAGTGCAAGAGAGTTGCAGAGAAGGCAGGGTGAGAGTCTAGACCAGAAAAGAAAAATAAGAGGAGGGAGGAGGGGAGAACTAAGATAGTACAGGTAGGGGCTAGTTATGCTCTCAACTGAGACACAGCTGACTGTAACCGATACATTCAGAAACTACCCCTTTGTCTGAATTGTCTGAACTACAACTTCAGCGATGGTTGGCACGCCAAACCTCTCCAGCTGTTTCCATTTCTGACTAATTAAAGCCCAGGGTGTGTTTACTGGTGAGGCTTGTGATTGTTACTTATATTCCTGCACTTTGTATTCTCTGGTAAAGTTCAGGTGACCAAAAGCTCAGCAATGAAAAGAAAACAACATTGATATTAGGATGCAGAAGCCTCTTCTGTACCCTTTATGGGCTGTTTTTACCTCTGGCACCTTAGCAATGCTTTGCTAGGTTCTCTACAAAAATACAAGCTGCAAGTCAAATTAAACATCCACACAGTAATTTTTAAATGCATTATGTATTTACTTGTCAAATATAGACATTAATTTGGTAAACTTACTTTAGAGACAGAAGTGATGTGTTTTAAAGCCTTTCACCTAGAGCTCTGAGTTGACAGATGCCGTCTTTGTTTGCTTCCAGACCAGCGAGACTGAAACCGACATGGAGGACAAGCCCAAATCAGAACTTCTGATTAAGCTACGTAGAGCAGACCACAGGCTGAAAGAGCTGAAGCGTGAAAACGCCAGGCTGAGGCAGTGCCTATCTCTCATCGAAGGTAAACGTTCCTAGGGTATTCAAATGTAATAGCCAACTAAATATCACTCTTAGTTTACGTATGCTTTGTTAGCCGGGATATCCAACCTTATGCTAACTTCATAAGGTTGGGTGAAAATACCTGCTTAGGATACTGAATTGCACCTGTGTGGAATTGATTTTACTACTGAAACATATGCAGTTAACATAAGGTTGTGTGTATATTCAGACTTACCCTTCCTGCTCCAGGAGGTAAAGGACTTGAGGAAGGCAAGACTTCCAAATGGTATGTACGCATCCTTTACATAGTAATTGCTGACTTCCTGGCAGAGTTTTACAATTTTTGTTAAATAACACTGTAAGGTTATAGATAGGTGAAAATGATGTTGTCAGCAGGATATAGCACAATACAAAATAATGCAATAATTAATGTTGTGGTTATTGCTCAATTACCTGGTCAGACATGGATACAACCTTCAAAGGCATATGTGTTGCTGCACTGGAGATTTTAAAAAGATTTTGTACTTTGGAGGCAAATAGGATTCATTTGTATTTGCTGCCATTAGCCTATACAGTGCTGTGGAGGAATTCAGCATCACTAACTTTATCTACAACAATCCAGTTCATTACAGAAGTATTGGAAAGCATTTCTTATATGCTAAATAAGCCATGGAACATCTGTTTGCCACAAGTCTCCTTATTCTGCTTTAGTGATGGCACTTTATTCTATAAAAATGGCAGAAAAAATGCAGTTTTATAAATATGTAATTCTAATGTAATCCAAACATGCCCTCTGTAATGTAATTGATAGTGGTGCATTAACATTAAACATTTACCAGACTTTCACAGACATCAAAGAGTATTAGATATTACAGCTTTATTTGTCCTCAAAGAGAAAATTCTTTTCCACTGCCAGTCCGACACAGACACTCGGACACATGATACAACTTTTTTTTGAACGTGATGTGCTTACATAGCGGGGTGTGGTACCTGCGATCGGAGGGTAGTAGTTTGAAACAGTCAAAGAGAGGGTGGGATGGTGGTGGCGTCTTATGGAGGTCTTGTATGTTTGGAGTGGGGATTTTTGTATTTTTGTGACTGTATGGGGGGTTTGAGGAGTACGTTTTGTTTTTAATAGCGGTAGTGAACAGTGAGACAAATATATGAGTCCGTATAGCAGGATGGGTTCAATGATGCTGCGATATAGTAGGAGGATATGGAGTTGGACGTGTGTTGAGGTCTCTGAGTGTCATTATAGTGAAGGCAGAGCTGAAGTCAATGAAAGTATAGTGGTGTCGTTTCCAGGTGATTCCTTGTGCTCAAAGACCTTGTGGAGTAGACAGGCCACAGCATCCTCTCTGCCCCTGCTGGCCTTGTACACAAACTGCAGGGAGTCTAGTTGAGGACCCTGCCCAGACACTTCATGACTATAGATGTTAGTGCCACTGGTCTGGTCTAAAGTGGTGAAGCTCAGATGCCCAGGGACATTTGGACACAGGCACTATGGTGGAGGGTACAGGGACAGTGGCAGAGCAGATAGATTTCTGGAACAGGGGCTAGAAGAGACTTTGGAGGCACAGACGTTCAAGAGACTCCCCAAAATGCCATCTGGGCCAGGAGCTTTGTTTCCTTTACATCTGCAGAATTGCAGCCGGACATTGTGCTCCAAGAACAATAGGGTAATGGGAGAGTTTGGCAGGGCTGGGAAGAGGCTGTAAATTCATTTGGACATAAATAGTAAAACTACTGGAACCACTTTCTGAATGTTTTCCATGTGTTTCCAGAGAAAAACCTGGTCTCCCTGACAGAGAAGCCTCTATCCTCCACTGTGACCCCAACCCAGCCAAACTTTGCAACCACAGCAGGCGCGGTATGGTACAAGTGTATTTGCCACCTTCCTTCAGACAGATTTCTCTCTCAGGACAGATCTCGGCAGTCTTCATTGGCTGTAACTGTGGTATGTGTGCATGTTTTAGGTGGAGCTGGCCAAGGGAGTAACCATAAAGGAAGAAGTATTATTCCATCTCAGCAATGAACCAAAGAAGAGTGTGGTTGAGCTGATGGTGGCCCTGTTCTCTAGAGAAGAGATGGCGTCATCTTCACTGTCTGGGAAGCAAACCAATGCCCATAAAGACAAACGGCCAAAGTCCCAGCTGTGCCCAGCAAAGGTTCAAGCAATTTGTGGTAGGTTATTGAAGGTTTCACAAATAATAGTGTTTTACTGCCTCATATTACAATATGTCAATCATATATTTCATAAGATATTTTGTGATAAAGTACAGAGATCTTGGCTTTCAAAAATATTAGGCGAATCCAGCTCGTTAATTTTGAGAGGAAGTGGCACCAGGATATCAAACAGACTAGAATTTGTCCAGCATTTGGTAACTAAACCATAACTTCTCAAACATTTGAGTCATGGATCCCCACATACTCACACATTAGGCCAACAACCCTCATTAACCCCCTTATGTGGGAAGATGTTTGGTGTTGTTGTTTTTGTACAGCATAACTATTTACACTGTGCATGGGGGTCATTCTCATCTTACAGATCACCATTTTTGAAAATTTGAAGCTACAATATGCAACTTTTCACCTTGAGTCAGTGAAATGTATTGTTAGCTCCACCCTCCTTCCCCTCAGTTGGTCAAATTCCCACCCCAACATTTGTCAGTCATCTTGATGATCTGTCTACCTTGAAATGGTATCTATCCTGATGCTGAGGTAACCACCATCCGTAAAAGCTGCCACAACGAGAAGCAGATGGTGAATGCAGCCGATCTGCCATAAAAAAGCAACGTTGATGTCCACCGTGTTTTTGGACGGGCCTTGTCTGCCGAACAGTTACCCTACTTTTTTCCCCTTCTTATTGCTTTCCTCCATTGTTGTTGATGTTACGACTTCCCTGTCTTGTGGCCGCTAGCTACAACACAGCTCACCACTGGCCACACCCACAACAAATGGTACACCCTAAAATGTCCCAAACATAATTGAAAAGCCAATTACAGGCAAACGGGGGGATTTAGGTATGTACACATAGCATCACAGACTGATAATGTATAGTATAATCTATTATTGTTATGTCAGTGTGAAAAAGTTGCAGCTTTATAATTCCTCTTTGCTAATTTCCACAGAATACATGAGGCGGACACAAAACATGGACGAGAGGGACACCAAGCAATTAATCCGAACCAAGCTCAACAATGAGGCAAAATGTCTCAGAAAGTAGCTCCACACACACACACACAAACACATACACAAACACATGCACACACACTCTGGGATGTTACTGAGCAGTTTCTGGCCTTGTTAGCTGATATAGCTATATCGGCCGTTTTCCTGTACTTAAAGTGTTTATTTTAAACATAAGCTGCCACTGAGGATTGCAGTACCATTGTTTACTGGTCCCAGACGTTTAAAATATTGAGTAGCACTGCTCTATGTCATTATTGACCAGCAGAGAAACCACTTTGTTTTTGTGGTTTTATTTTTATTTTTCAGATTCCTCCTTCTCCACACACACCATCCTAATCTCATTCCTAACCTCATGCGCTGTCCTATTCCACAAATCACGTCTGCTGTTTTTTGGTGAATTGTTCTGGGGGGTTTTTCTAAAAAAAAATAAAAATTAAAAGTCAAGGTCTGATATCTTGTATTCTCTCATTTTCAATGCCGTGTATAGTTACACTATTTGCAGATATACTTGAAAATGTGGGTTTCCAAATAGTAGTATTTATTTTTATTTTAATCTTACCCTTATCTACAACAGTATTAACTGGTAAGTATAGTCATGTTACTATAAAGGAATGACAATAGTGATTATAAAACAATGGTTATGATATTACTAATGAATGACTATGATATTACAAGTCATTCACTTATAGTTCATGCCTGGAGTCGTTGCTATACTATGTCTGAATTTATAAGAAGGCTCTCTATAGTTAAATTTGTATACAAATCCTGTAGTGTGTAGTAGGTATTCATATAAGTATTGTCTTAGTTTTTTTATTTATAGTTTTGCTGTGGTATTTGTATCTTATCTTCCTAAGATTCCCAATTTATACATTTATGGTTGGATCTATACATTTTTATAGGATCATTATTGTTCTTTCTCATAAGGGGTTAGCTGCCTTGACTCAATTCCATCTTGGGACCTAAAACAGATTAGAAACTATGTAATACGGATCCTGACTGAATATTTTATGCTCTTTGCAACATCAGTATCTCACCATTCTTCATCTCAAATCATTTTGCTCTGAGTGTCCTAATATCCCTTTACAGAGGAAAAAACCCACGCAAAATAGACGTTTGTATATATTGTACCTTGTTTAAAGATTGGAATGTCATTCTAATGACAAGGGGAGCGAGGCTCCTGTGGGATGCGTGGAATCAAATTGGCTCTCACTGTGGTTTGGGAACATGCAGGTTGAAAGAAACCCTGACCTACTCATGGTGATCTACGATGACTGAAGATAGACAATGATTTCAAGTATCAACTAGCACAAAGGCAAGACCGAAAAACCACCCATTTGTCTTTTAAGGTTAAATCTGTAGGAGCTGTAGTGAAATGACTAACTGGAAGCAATCATTCATTAATACACAGGACAAGATGTTACTATCCCTTGTGCCATAATCCAAGGTAAACACATGTAGAAGGCCAATTCAGATAAGAAGAAACACAAAACAAACGAGTGGTATAACCACCATCAGATGCAACTCCATAGCAGACATCAGGCTACACCATCATAGATCTACGGAGTCATTCCTCAGATGGCACCATTCTCCAGTTACCTAGCCTAGCCAACAGCGGTATGCGGCACGTCATTGGGGTTATCAAGTGGGCACCTTCTTTCACCGATGTTTCGTTAAATTAGGCCCACCACACCTCAAGAAGGCTTAACTGTGTATTCCAGCGTCCTGGAAACACACCCCTCTATGCCACCACCTCACAACTCCCTTTAACCCTCACCAACTACTGCCTGCCATCAACCTAGCCTAGCCTTGGTTAGCCTTGACCTAGTCACACCAGACAACACAGCTAGTCAGTGTGTGTGTGTGTGTGAGTGCATACGAACCCTGTACAGGGTAAGGGGAGGGGGGGATTGGGGTGGGTTAACCCCAGTTTGGATACGATCCCGGGTTAGGGAAAGGGGAGGTCGTCC